>CALYDF020004704.1:0-15775 GCA_944474145.2 Dicrocoelium dendriticum | reverse complement strand
AAGAAGGGGGATAAAGAGCAGGTGCGCACCGTGCCAGAGGTTAAAGTTCCATTGAAGATACCGTTTAGAGATGATGTAGGCCAAATATTTCGACGGCGTTTTAAATCCACGGTTGCACGATTGTATCGCACGGCGGAACCCGTACTGGTATACACAATGAAGCGCATCCCCACACCTTCGGTTAAACCGCAGCTACCTCTGTCCAGCCATTCACACATCATTCACAAATTCACTTAAATAGGCATGACAAAGCGCCAGTTGCGGGTGAGAATCGGGAAGCATATCGCAGCGTGCGTCAGGATTCACATTTCGAACCTAGCCACGTCCACCACCCAAGTTGTACAGCCAAGGAACACAAGTGGTCAAACTTTTAAGACGTCTGCGTCATCCATCGCCCGCCATCTACTGACCGACGAACACTGTGTTGACCCCACGCGTATGTTCAGAATGATCTACGCATCAAACAACATTCATTGCTGCGATACGCTGAGGTGGTCGCAATCAAACAGCTATGCCCTAGTAGTCTGTGTGTGCAGAAGGACGAGTTTGTCACACTGACTCTACCGTGGTAGTAAGCCAATAGAACGTCGCTGATTTGACCAAGACGTGTGTGCGTGTGTATGTGGATTTACGTATGTTGGTGAATTTCCTACCTCAACTTTCTTAGCTCTTCATGATGCTATTAATTTTCAATTGTTCTGTATACGCACTCTAGAATATGTAAAGAAATTTGTGCGGAATTAAATTGTGCGGTGCTTTGGTGTTAACGTTTTTAATGAAAATTTCATCGGGAAAATGTTGCTTTAACTCGCAAGTTGCTAGGCGATCTCAAACAATGGAGTGCCATCTGCGATGCCATTGGTATTCGGTTTGAGCCTACTACGCTCAGCGCATAACGCATCACCCGACCTCAGTGTACCTCGAATACTTCGAGTAACGTTGAACACAGCAGATAAGACAGAGGCTGTCCTGCTCTCAGCAATTCGCCTTCACAACTCACCGAGCGAGTTACCCGAACGTTCTTGGTGAGATCGCCCGAAAGAAGAAGGCGACAAATGCGGCATTCCTAACAGCAACAGAATGTACAGCATATTTATCCATGTTGCTTCCGAGCTTCTGGATTTTTCTGGTCATTACGCATAAACACATGACCGAGAGCAGTAATGCTACATCGGCAAAACACCCCATCTGGACAATGCTGTTGCTAAATCGTTGAGAAGAACTCCGTCATGATCTAACTAAAAAAGCTGCGGTCCAAGATTAAGGAACCTTGGATTACACTCCAAGCAAAGTACCCAAAGTCTATTGGATAACGCATTAAATTTTGCAGCCACGTTGCCAATCGAGTTCCGGCTAACTACAGCCTGGGCACGGCCACGAGTGGTAAGCAATTCGATGGAACTTGCAACCGCTGTAAATTCCTTGCATACACAGTTCTGCGGTGGGATCGACACAACAGCACGCAAGGTACAAAGCAGGACAGAGCGCAGCATGATTGAAATTGATGTTCAGGATCACACTACGATGCCGCGCAAATCGACTGAACCTCATTAACCAAAAAACGCCTCAAGGCCGGCTACCTAACGGTTAGCTTAAAAGAAAACACAAATTTGACAGCAACACACTTCCAACATCAAAAACACTGTAGTGTTTGCTCACCAACGCACAAAGCCTTCTTAGTAAGTTGGCCGAACTTAGAGAACTCGCTGCCTGACAACCGCGTGACCTCGTACTGATTACAGAGCCCTGGTTACACTTTGTGATAACCAATGCTGAGGTTAATTTATCCGGGATGTTGCTGCTTTGGAAGGATAGAAGCGGGAGGGGGTGGTGTGATCCTTTACTAGGATGTTAACTTCCGATGTGGTTATTGATCACCCGGAAATCCGCCTCACAACATTGGCGACTTAATCCTGAGCTGGATAAGTACTTTGCCTCACGAACGTCGCTTGGAAGTGAGAGTCCGGGAATCTGGCCGATGCAATTGAGCTGGAGTGTGGTGCACCACGATGCTTGGTGCTTGAGCGTCGTCTATTCTTGGTATTCATAAACGGTATAGCGAGATTATTTGCTTCCAATTTTCTATTTTTCGCGGTCGGTGTCAAAATACAGCGAGTGTGTGAAGAGCTAAACGATCAGGAAGGGTCCAATGCGATCTTAGTACGTTTTCGAACTTGTCAGATTAGGACACCATACCATGCAACGCAGACAAATGTCGCAATGTGCAATTACGCCACAGATATGCCACTAGTGTCTGCTTTGGGCACATGGAGTACAAAACCAGCTCCCAGGAACGTGACCTTAGTGTGCTCATACAAAGTGACCTCATCTGTTCACAACTGGATGAAGTCTTTGCGAAAAGGGGCAACGAGCACACCAGTCGGCTGCAAAGTGCATTTGGAAGATTTAACCCATCAAGGTTCTCAATGATACACAATGCCTGCAAGCATCACAAATTTGACTACGCTATCCAAGCTTGGCAGCCTTGGTTGAAGAGCGACGTAGTGGCATTAGAGGCATCACAACGAAGAGCAACAAAGAATGTAATGGGCCTGCGCCATCACTCTTACCACCGAAGGATGAATTTGCTGGGAGTCCTCATTGGATACTACCGAGGGCTGTGAGGCGATCTCATAGTAGCATAGCAAATATTGAGCAAACCCAACCGCGTATGCTGCTATTTTCTGAAACCGACAGCATACGCAGCTCACAGGTAACTGAAAGAAATTGAGGGAAGAATATAGCCGTCTAGAGAGCCAACGTAATTACATTTCCCAAAGGGTTTACCGTCCCTGAAACACTCTCCTAGACTCAAGTGTATCGTCCCTTAGTTTGGATGTATTCAAAAATGATTGGATGTTGTTCTTAGCTCCCAACACATCGTTACCTAAACTAGGCCATTTTACCTTACCTTAATCATGTCTTTCTACAGTATTTGTGTATCGCATGGATCCAAGGAGGCGGCGCATAAGTGAGCGACCATATTTTACTTTTCTCACGCATTACATTAAGGATCAGAGTCCCGCGTGTAGTTCTATATGCTTACACTCGATTTATATTTCACTAACTTTATTACTTAACGCATTCGTCTCGGTAGGCGATCGGTAGATGACTCACATATTTTTTGACTTTGTTGTACTCACGTAAACCATCCCACGAAGGTGTCAAGCACTTGGTTTTATCCCTTGATAATTGGTTTCGCATCGATCGTAGTTGTGCAAACTTTGCTTCACATCAAGCCAGTGCCGATGATGCAGGCGAATTCCAATCGGAGGTCATTTAAGTTGCAATAAGTTGTTTCTACGTCGTCGATTGTCACTTCAGTGTTGATTCTAATCATGAAGCCATTGAACTCACTAAGCATCTTACCCGTATAATGGCCAGTGGAGGTTTCCATATTTAAAAATGGTATCAGTAATCGAAGCCAGGTTATCGCGCACTTACTCGAGATGGAACTGAAGGTTCACAGAATACGAGATGCGACTGACGGCAACTGCTTGGAAATGGCTATTGCGTTGTTAAGCAACGCCTTTTTACCCGTAATAAACCATTGTTCCATTGTTCCATTGTCACTCAGGACCGCATAAACTTCGTTGGAAAATTGTTGATAAATTGTTAACTTGCAGAAACATACTCCCAGTTGTCACTTCCGTCTACGATCCTCTCGGCCTCACCGCACCAGCACTATTACCAACAAAACTACTTTCCTAAATTTCGTACGAAAGCAGATTGATTGAGATCAGCCCCTCTCCATAGAAGATCAACGAACTTGGAACCAATGGTCGTTGAGCACGCATGGACTTGACAACCCTTCCGTGGAACTATGCGTCACTCCGTTTGGATGCAATACATCTTCCGCACAGTTTCTCAATTTTTCTGATGTACGTGAGATTGGATAACGTGCTGCTTTATACTTGCGAGGTGAAAATGTTGAAGGCATTGTTAACACCACATTTAGTCCCATTCGGACCGCGTCTATACCAAGATTAGAGTTCCCCGCTGCTGTACTTACCATACGAATAGCAGCGAAAGTCGACGAGGAAATCAGTCTCTAATGCAACACAACATTTTTGACGGATTCGATAATACTTCTCAATCTGCATCGTAGTGTTAACGGACTCTTCCCGACTTGTGCTGCTAACAGAGTTAATATTATACTGATAGGTCGATTTCTATTGTTTCTTACAATTGGCGGCTTGGACAAACATTTTACTATGGATTTGTACAATCTAGGTAGTCTGAATATTGATTCCAGCTGACGCGATATCAAGGATTACATGGAACGTTTTGAGATCTGGTGCATCACAAGCAAAGATTTAAATGATGAGATGAATCTGCTCCTTTCCTTACTACTACTGGACTAGAATCTTACAGTGGCTCATTTGTTCGCCGAACTGGGAAATTTGTTTGCGAACGTTTCACCGCCATGCGAGGCAACATCATCAGTGCGTAGAGAAGTGAAGTGTAATCTCTCTGATTGAATTGTCGATCCGTGATCGGCCACCGTAGAGGATAATCAACGGTGCCCTATCTGCTGCATCGGGCAGTGTGGATAGGGGTTTGGATGCTACCGCTCAAGCCCGTCTTTTTATTCCCTCTCTTACGCTTTTTCACCCTTATCGTCCCGTTCCAACTTCAATTTTATCCCACCTGTTTTCAACCCCCAATTCTCGGCCCTCCCCCACCTTGCTTCAATAGTCGCTTGTCTTTTAGTTTCAAAACACATGTGAACGCAGAGCGTCATTCCTGCCCTGTCAACAGGCCCATGTCCAAGCAAGCAGTCAAGCCCAGTTCATCGGCTTCCATTTGGAGTCCTCGATCCTCCTTCAGCTTAGCATGCCTCCATGTTCGCACATTGCTTCCGATCGGTCAACAGGCAGCACTTGCCCGAACATTAGAGACCCTCTCGATCGACATCTGCTGTTTATCCGAGACCCACCTACAAGACTCGAGCTCTGTGCTCATTCTGCGATCCCCTTCAGGTGACACTAGCAGCCCTTTCTCATTGCGCCTATCCGGTGACGATGCAGCTTCGAGCACCGGCCAAGCCGGTGTTGGTATTGTCCGGAGTCCCCGGGCTGAAGCTACTCTGGTTGATTGGATTCCAATCAGTAGTCGAATGTGTGCGGTCCGATTGGCTGGCTCGTTCAAAACTTTGAAGTCGCGCGGGACTAACAGGTGTCTATTCGTAATCGCTGCCTATGCACCGACAAACTGTAGCGATGACTCAGTAAAGGACAACTTCTATCGTCAACTGAACGAGCTCCATATCCACAGAAGAAGCTCGGACACTGTAATGCTGGCTGGGGATCTGAACGCTCAGGTTGGAAAATTATCCACAGATGAGCTGCATTTGGGCGGCCAACATGGTGTAGGCTCCCGCAATGATAACGGTGAGCGGTTACTTCATTTATGTGAGGATGCTCGCTTATTTCTTGCGAGCACCTACTTCCGACACAGCACCCGCCGGAGGGGGACTTGGCGCCCACCAACCTCTAACTAGCTATGGACGCAAATCGATCACATTGCGATAAGTTACCGATGGAGAGGCTGCGGCCAGAACTGTCGCTCGATTTGGAGCACACGTGTGGACACCGACTATGCATTTGTATGTGCTGACCTGTGGATGCGTTTTGGCGGACGCTCACGACGACGTTGTGAGCGAATTGACACCAGCCATGATTTGTTAGGATAACACCTGTTCCATAGCAGGACTCTCGAATGTATCGCCCAGTAGTATGTATATCGAGGATGTTAAACATCTTCAAGAAACTACTCCCTTCTCAGGTTTTCACACACAACAATGCAGCCAATATATGATTGGCGGCATCCGGTTCCGGATTTGACTGTCGCTGCGGCCTCCACGTGGACAGCCACAGGACGTCTGTGCCTACAGAGGGACCCTGGGTGGCTTGTGCTGCACCATCCACAGGTTCATGCACCCACCCCATATCCGGCGGAAGGAATAAAATCAAGATGCATGCGTATGGGAGCCACGTTTCATCAACGGAGCCGGCCCACACTCCATGAAAGGCAAACACAAGCACCGTGTGTTTGGGGAATCAAATCAACAGGAGGCGATGGTTTGGCCATAGCCCGTTCCACAAATAAACCATGTGCATAGGAAAGCACCCTTTGAGCCTAACATGGTCATGAGGACCGTGCACCGCGTGCACTCCAACAAGGACCAACTGCATTCTGGGACCATTATAGAAGAGATAGTGGGTGATAGACAGGTAGGCACATTGTCAAAGTTAACATCAAGTGTAGCCACACCGGGATGTTAAGCACAACCAATCACTAGAATTAACGATAGCAAGTAAAATAAATCGAATAAAGCGCACGGATATGCCGACTTAACTCCACTAAATTTGGAAATGAAATAAATGAGTTATCATCATATCCGTGATCAATCCAAGTCGACATAAAAGAGATCAAACAACTTCTGCAAGAAAAGTTTACAAAACTAAGGCAAGTAACCACTTTTCATTTAGGCGACGTATGCCAGTAAAAAGAAGATTATCCGGATAGACATTAAATATACATACCAAAGTAAATATTAACAAAATATAGCAAAACCATCATCTCAAAGGAACAACTCAGCACGCCAGCACGAAGTTAGTAAATCGAATGGAGCGTACATAACAATGCTGTGTCGGTTCTGCTTACGTTCTAAGCAGCACCCGTCGTCTTTTCGATGCTGGTTCGCAGTGGCCTCGCTCGTGGCTCACTAGGCCTGCCTGACTCAGGCACTCGCGACGGCAGCAGATACAGCCCCATACGCTCGTTTTAGATGGAGTACACCACATCGGCGCCTGTCGATTCAGCACCTACCGTCGCATCTGCACATACACGAGGGCTTTATGGTGCACCTCTGCAACTGCCTTCCCGATTAGATCCCGCCATGTACGCCGATCAACCGCTTTCCATTCCCATGACCTACACTCAATATTAGAACGTGCTAGGCCCATCTTGATCATGTCCTGGTAATGAAGCTTCGGTTTCCCTTCATGCCCCATCGCAATGAGGCTGGACCTTACCGTGGTGCGATGGTTTGTGTGCCTCAGCGATCCATTGAGCTACGCTGGGTGGTGCTTTTGCACCTTCAGAGTCACTCATACCAGATTGGTCAATGGTTAGAGGCCAGACAAACTCAGCCTCCTGGTCCTCCAGTTTGGGGGTTGGAATGAGTGTGGCACCTTATTCCTTAAAATGGACTCCTTGTAGCCCAACGCCAAACCCGCTGCCTTGCGGTCAGGTTTTTGAACCAAAGGCTTTGGTTGAGAACCCTAATCGTTCTCCTGTCTAGGTCTGGGCAACCTGACAGTATCCTGCCCACGCAATACTATGAATTTTCCTTCAAACAATTTCTTGATGCTCTGGCCGTCGCAGAGGATAATAAACGGTGCCCTATGTGCTGCATCGAGCAGGGTGGATAGGGGTTTGGATGCTACTGCTCAAGCCTTCCCGTCTTCTTATTCCCCCTCTTACGCTTTTTCGCTCTTACCGTCCCGTTCCAACTTCACTTATATCCCCCCAGTTTTCAACCCCCCGATTCTTGGCCCTCCCCCAACATGCTTTGCTAGGCATTTACCTTCTAATTTCAACTCACACGTGAACGCGGAGCGTCACTCCTCTCCTGTCGACAAGCCCATGTCCAACCAAGCGGTCCAATCCAGTTCATCGGCTTCCATTTGGAGCCCTCGATCCTCCTTCAGATTGGCATGCCTCAATGTACGCACACTGCTACAAATCGGTCAACAGGCAGCACTTGCCCGAACATTAGAGACCCTCTCGATCGATATCTGCTGCTTATCAGAGACTCGCCTGCAAGACTCGAGCACTGTGCTCACTCTGCGATCCCCTTCAGGGGACGCAAACAGTATTTTCTCCTTGCGCCTATCCGGTGACGATGCAGCTTCGAGCACCGGCCAAGCCGGTGTTGGTATTGCCCTGAGTCCCCGGGCTGAAGCTGCTCTGGTTGATTGGATTCCAATCAGTAGCCGGATGTGTGCGGTCCGATTGGCTGGCTCGTTCAAAACTTCGAAGTCGCGCGGGACTAATAGATGTCTATTCATCATCGCTGCCTATGCGCCCACAAACTGTAGCGATGATTCGGTAAAGAACGACTTCTACCGCCAACTGACCCAGCTCCTTCGCCACAGAAGAAGCACGGACACTGTAATGCTGGCGGGGGATATGAACGCACAAGTTGGAAAGTTGTCCACTGATGAACTGCATCTGGGCGGTCAACACGGTGTAGGCTCTCGTAATGATAACGGTGAGCGGTTACTTCATTTGTGTGAGGATGCTCGCTTATTTCTTGCGAGCACTAATTTCCGACACAGCACCCGCCGAAGGGTGACTTGGCGCCCACCTACCTCGAACCAGCCTCGCACGCAGATCGATCACATTGCGATAAGTTACCGCTGGAGAGGCTGCATCCAGAATTGTCGCTCGATTTGGAGCACATGTGTGGACACCGATCATGCACTTGTATGTGCTGACATGCGGATGCGTTTTGGCGGACGCTCACGACGACGCTGTGAGTGTATTGACACCAGCCAACTGACAAAACCAGCTGTTCTGAATGCGTATCGAAGTACGCTAACATGCGAGTTGAGCAAGCGCTCACAGGAGACAATTGATGGTCACTGGTCACATGTTCGCCAGACCATACTAGCAGCAGGCAAATCCTCATGTGGTATGTCTAATAGACAACATGGACATTGGGTCTCTTCGCAGTCTCTGGAACTTATAGATGCTCGCCGGCAAATCCCGGCTGGAAGCGAGCAAAATGAAACTCGCAAAGAGCTCCGGGCAAAACTCCGTGCTAGCCTGAAGAGAGACCGCGAATCTTGGTGGTCTCATCGTGCGTCAGAGATGGAAGTGGCCGCTGCCCTTGGCAACCATCGTAAGTTATTCCGTCTGATACGGGAAACGGGCAGCAGGAGACCTGGTGTTAGTGAAACTATACGTGACGAGAGTGGACAGCCTATCCACAATTTGTCAAAACGTCTGGAGCGTTGGGCTGAGCATTTTGAAAAGCAATTTAATCGGCAAGAATTGTTCGATTCGCCGGTCACTGATCGCCCCGCTCCGTGGGCTGTCCCTTTGGATCCACCCTCTCGCTCAGAAGTCGAACGTGAGATCGGACTGTTGAAGTTGAACAAAGCCGCGGGACCAGATCATCTTCCTCCAGCCCTCTTCAAATTTGGATGCTCTGCTCTTGTTGATGCTTTGCATGAATTACTAGTGAAACTGTGGGAGCAGGAAACTGTCCCAACCGACTGGAGCCGCTCCGTTATTGTTCCCATCTTCAAAGGCGGCTCGCGCTCGGAATGCGGCAACCATAGAGGAATCAGTCTGATCTCCATCGCCTCCAAATTACTCGCGTCCATAACTCTCTACAGACTGACTGGCGCTCGTGAAAGCCAGATTCGTGAGGAGCAAGCCGGGTTTCGTCGGGGTTGTGGCTGCATCGACCACATCTTCACCTTGCGTCAGTTGTTGGAGCACCGTCACACATATTGGCGGCCCACCCTAGTCGTGTTCCTCGACATCAAAGGTGCCTTCGATTCGGTTGATCGATGTGCCCTTTGGAATTGTCTACTCAGGAAAGGTGTGCCCGAGAAATATGTAAATATTATCCAAGCATTATATGCGCGTAGCACGGGCAGAGTAAGGGCTTACAGCAGGCTGTCGCCACCCTTCAATATCTCCAGCGATGTGAGACAAGGATGCCCGTTGTCACCTTTCCTATTCAACTTCGCTATTGACGAAGTCATGGAGATTGCATTTACAGGACATGACTTGGAAGGTGTGGAGCTACTCCCAGGAGAACGACTTCTTGACTTAGAGTATGCAGACGACATTGCCCTCATCTGTGACAGCTCCTAGACGTGTCAAGCCGCGCTGGACAGATTAGCACTGGCTGTCAGTCGCTTCGAGCTTTGCTTTGCACCACCGAAGTGCAAAGCGTTCCTCCAGGATTGGCAGGGTTCGCCCCTTGTGCTGACCCTTGGTGGGGATCAGCTAGAAGTCGTTCAGAAATTCAATTACCTGGGAAGTTGTATCAGTGCCCTTGGGATCGAAGACGAGATCACGAACCGCATAGCGAAAGCTCGAAGTGCTTTTGCTAACCTTCGCCACCTATGGCGACGGCGCGACATTACTCTCGCCCTGAAGGGTAGAGTGTACAATGCAGCGGTACGTTCGACCTTACTGTACGGTTGCGAAAGCTGGCCCCTAAGATCGGCGGACATGAAGAGGCTACTTACGTTCGACCATCGGTGCCTTCGCAGTTTGGCTCACATCTGGTGGGAACACCGCGTGAGTAACGAGTGTGTTCGACGCCTTGTTTACGGCCTAGGAAAAGGGAATGAACCGCTCAGCACCGTCATTTCACTCACCAGGCTCCGATGGCTGGGCCACGTGTTGCGCATGCCAGCCCACCGACTCCCTCGACGTGCGTTGTTTGCTCACCGGGGATGTGGGTGGAAGAAGAAGAGAGGTGGCCAAGCGATGACTTGGTCCAGAGGAATGAAGGCCCTCACTTCGGAGCTGGCCTCAGTTGGAGCTTCACGGCTCCCTGGTTGGGGTCCAAAAGACGGTGAACACGTTTGGCTGGATACACTTGCTGATATGGCAAGGAGCCGACCTCAGTGGCGTTCCTGCTGTGAGTTTCTTTGTCCCTCCCCATCCCTTTAGCATCCCCCTCCATCTACGATCTTATTTCGTAGGGTAAAACGTAAATAAATTTTTGTTTTTGCCTAGTAGCCGGCTAGTAGCTTACCGGAACAACGCGTATCCGTTGCTGGTAGCTCAGCTGGCATTCAACTGTCGTATTTATTTTTCCTTTATGTATTGTATGTATGTATGTATTTCCTTTATGTATTGCGGTACAATAGCGGGGGTGTTTTACCATCTCTAGCTGACATGTATAATGATGATGATGATGATGATTCCCTTCATGCCGCTTCTCAAATACTCACCTGACCATATAAAAGCTACTTCAGTATCCACATCGAGTCCATACGCCGCATATGACCAGGCCACCTAAGGTTCCTCAGGAAGAGTACGCAGCCCACTGCATATATACCACTTCGGCACAACACCTACATGTCTGCTACTCTATCGCAAGAGAAAATAGGCAGAACAAGTCGCAGCCACTATTTATAAAACCGCTTGATACATCTCACATCTTTTAGACATATCGTCCACGTTTCGCTGTCGTATAGAATAACGGACAGCACCATGGATTTGCGCACCATAAACTTCGTGCCAGCAATAAGCTGACGATTGTTCCGCACTCGGTACTCAAGCTCCCCGAATGCCGCTGCTACCTTCGATACGCAGCTGCTGGTCAGTCGACACCACTCTCCCAAAGTAGCAGAAGCAAGAGGTGGTTTGCAATACGTCATCACCCATACTGATTCCCGGAAGCATTGTAAATTGCACCTCCGGTGAAGGCTGAACGAGACCGACAGTTTTGCTTGTGTTGATGGTGAGCCCGAATTTGGTCGTTATCGAAGCCAGAGCACCTGTTGTATGCTGTGACTCATCCGGGCTGTGTGAAAACAACGCACAGTCGTCAGTGAACAATAACACGGATAGTTAAATCACACAATAGGGTTCTCGCACCGAAACGACGGACGTTCTGCAACCCAACATCAATACGGTGCTCCACACGAACTCCGTAAGCACGAGCAGCTTCACTCGCACACGTCATCATGGCATGTAGATAAAAACAAAACAGCGCAGGAGCTAAGATACAGCATTGCTTCTCAACAAAGTCAGCTGCGAAGACATTCGAGGTCCTATCAATGAGCTACATCCTCGCTCGCAAACTAGTGTGTAGACATTCAATGAAACTTAAAAATTTGCTCGGGCAACCTAACTTACCAAACACCAGCCCCAATGCTTCACGTTTCACAGAAGCAAATTGTTTGGCGCAATCAATAAACAGCGAGTACCACAACTGGTGTCGCTCTCTGCACTGCTCCTGCAACTGACTATCCGCAAATACCATAACTATATTGCTGCGACCACGTTGGAATCCACGTTGTTCCTCCATCGTGTTCTGTTCCACAGCCTGACTGACGAAACGGATGAGCAGGATTCGGGCAATCACCTTTCGTACACAATTGAACAAGCTGATGCCAGAATACTCCGCGACACATTGCTTACTGCATTTGCCCTTGTACAGCGGTAGCACAAGGGGATCCAGACGATATATGGTTGGTGGCATCCGGTTTCGGATTTGCCTGTCACTGTGACCAGCCACAGGACGCCTGCGCCTAGAGAGGGACCATGGGTGGCTTGCGCTGCACCACGCACAGCTCCAACCACACACCCCATATCCAGTGTAAACCCGAAGGAATAAGACCAGGAGGCGTGTGGATGATAGCCACGCTTCATCAACGGAGCCGGCTCACACTCCTTCACAGGCAAACACAAGCACGCTGAATTTGGGGAATCAAGCGCACACAAGGCGGTGGCTGAACCGTAGTCCGCTCCGCACCGAGTGTATGTAGCCACTTTTTGATCCTAACACGGCCACAAAGACTGTGGTCCCGTCCCCTCCAGCAACAACCAACAGTCTGCTGTAGCCAGTATAGCCGCCGTAGTGGGTAATAGACAGGTAGGCACCTTGTCAACATGCACAACAAGCGCAAACACACTGGGGATATCAAGTAACAGCCGATCACTTACGTAAAAGATAACAAATAAACTAAATCCAGCAATGCATAAGGAAGCAGTGACATAAATCGTAACTTAATGAGGAGATGAAACAAATTGTTTACAAAAGAATCCGAGATGAGTTCATGAGGTCAGAAAGTATATTTTACGGAAATGCCACAAGCATGCAAACGTTATCGAAATTAATTACTATTGGCTTAAGCGACGTGTGCAAGTTTACCGAAGAGAGTACCGGTAGACATTTATATGGGAAAGCAAAGCATTCGGAGAAAATTGCAAACCCACCACCTGAACTAAAAAGACTTAGCATGCAAGCACGTGGTTAGTAAAGCGAATGTAGCGTACCTACGAACGCTGCGCCCGCTCTGCCTACCTTCTCTGCAGGAGCCGTCGTCGCTTCGGTAGCGGTCCCGAGTGGCCTCGCTTATGCCTCACTAGTCCTGCCTGACTAAGGTACTCGGGACCGCATGTGCTACAGCACCATGCGCTCGATATGGATGGAGTACAACCCATCGGTGCCTGCGCTTGCAGCTTCTTCTCTACATGTATGAGATCTTTCTCCCACACTTCGAAAACTGTTTTCGTGATTAGATCGCGCCATGCACGCCGATCAACCGCCTTCGATTCTCATCAACTGCAATCTAGGTTAGAACATAAGAGGCTCACTTTGATCACGTCCTGGTAACGTAACTTTGGTTTCCCCGCATGCCGCTTCCCAGTACTCAGCTGAGCATTTAATAGTTGTTTCGGTATCTGCGTCGATCCATACGACTCACATGACCGAGCCACCTCAGGTGTCGCAGCAATGTATCCAGTTCACTGCATACATACCACTTTGCAACACTTCCGTGTCAGCAACTCTGTCGCCCCAACCGATGCGCAAAATCCGTTGCAAACACCGCTGATGGAACCGCTCGAGAAACCGCACATCCCGACGGTACATCGTCCACGTTTCACTGCCGTATAGAAGAACGGACAGCACCATGGATTTTTACACCATCAGCTTCGTGCCAATAGTAAGCTGATGGTCGTTCCACACGCAGTACTCAAGCATTCCGAATGCCGCCGGTGCATTCTAGACGCGAATTCGCAGCTCATAGTGTAGCTGCTGATCAGTCGACATCACACTCCTAAGGTAGAAGCAGCGGGAGGTGTTTTACAATACGTCTTCATCCATGCTGGTTCCCGGAAGAATTGTAAATTGCACCTCCGGTGAAGGCTGAACGAGACCGACAGTTTCACTTGTGTTGATGGTGAGCCCGAATTTTGCCGTTTTCGAAGCAAGAGCACTAGTTATGTGCTGCAACTCATCCACGTTGTGTGCAAACAACCCACATTCGTCAGCAAACAGCAACATACGGATAGTTGTCTCACAGACTCGCGTGCTCGCACTGAAACGACGGATGTTCTGCAACCCAGCACCAATACGCTGCTCCACAAGAACACAGTAAGCACAAGCCGATTCAAAAGCACAAGACATCACGGCATGAAAATATATAGTAATAGGGCATGAGCTAAGACACAGCCTTGCTTCACATCAGTGACCAGTTCAAAGTCATCCGAGGTCTCTCCACCCAGTTGCACACTTGCCCGCATACCACTGTGCAGGCATACAATTTAACTTAGATATATACGCGAGACACCAAACTTACCCAACACCAGCTACAATGCCTCGCGGTTCACCGTATCAAATGTCCTGGTGAAATCAACAACCAGCGAGTACAATGGCTGATGTCGTTCTCTGCACTTCTCCTGTTACTGACGAGCCGTAAACATCAAATCTATAGTGCTGCGACCAGAGCGGAATCCACACTGCTCTTCCACCACGTTCGGTTCCAAAACCTGGCTGACGAGGCAGTTGAGCGGGATTCGAGGAATCACCTTGCCCACACAACTCAGCAATTTTATGCCAGAATAAGCCGAGGCAAATCGCTTGCTCCATTGGCCTTCGTACAGTGGTAGCACAAAGGCATCCTTCAGCTCAGGAGGAAAATCCTCCTCCTCTTGCTCCTCCATCTATTTGCGTTGCACTAAGAGGTGCAGCGCAGTCGTCAACGCGGGTCCGCCGTGTTTCAATACTTCAGGCGGGATCCCGTCGTTCCCAGCACCCTTGCCGTTTTGCAGCTAAGCAAGTGCTCACTGCGTCTCATCCAGTATCGACATGTCCGCCAGACTCGCCTTCACATCGTGCTGCTTGAGACCGTTAAATATAGGCTAGTCGATCCGTTACGATTGTTCAAGAGACAGTCAAAGTGTTTTTGCGTAATCTGCATTATGCCTGCAGTCTGTGTGTTGGTGACGCCTGAACTACCGTCGATTAGGTCCTCAACGGCGCCAATCTCTGTCCATACACCGCCTACAAGGAGTCAAAGAATTCTTTGTGATGGCGGCGTTCGGCATAGCATTCCATCTGCTTCGCCTTCTCAACCCACCATGCATTTTTACTGCGACCGATCTCGCGGCTCAGTCGCCGATGAAGTTTGCGAAACTGACTACTCTTCCACAAGGCACTGGGCTCTGCCATATTTGCAGCAAATGCTGCATTCTCCACCGACACCAATGCGCCAATCGTCCAACTGTTCTCATCAAAACAATCAGACCGCTTACAGCTTGCGCGCCCGATGGTCTCTTTGGCAGCAGCTGTCACCTGGTCGCGAATGTGGTGCCACAGGTCGCACACTATGGCTTTACAGTCCACATCACACAGTCGTGCAGACATCGCCTTCCCCAGCTCAATACGTTTCGCCACAGTACCGAGGGAGAAAATGCTAAATTTATGCCGATTCATTGCGGCAGTGCAATACATAGATTTACGAAAATATGTGGACAGTTTGGTCAGCACCAAGTAGTGATCAGTGCCACATTCAACTCCACGCGGTGCACGTGTCATGCGCACTTCACGCATATCACGCTGACGTACGATGACATGGTCAAGCAGGTGTGCACGACCATTCCTTGGGTACGTTCAACTTTGTATATCACACGCACTCAGTGCAAACCGAGTGTTCGTCATCGTCAGGCCGTGAGTGGCACCCAGTGAGAGCAGCCTGTTGCCGTTTGCATTCGCTAAACC
>CALYDF020004703.1:0-15763 GCA_944474145.2 Dicrocoelium dendriticum | reverse complement strand
CTCTTTCCTTACTATTTTATTCTCTGCTCAATCATCTATCATGAGGTTGTGAAGAAACCTGTTTTAATGGCAGAAAAAAATAGCAGAACGATTCGGATTACTCGGTGTTACTTAATTTGTATTTGCATCTATGTTTATTCTGAAAAATTATTAAAGAAATTTCATGGAAGTTTGTACCATTATTTGATCTGTTCCTTTTAAGGGACAGCTTCTAGCATCGTCGAGGAACATACCATTTATTTATTTAACTCCTAAGCCCTCATTTTTATCGCTGCGAAATTATCATGCACGATATACAAACGTCAGCAACCTATGGTACGCAGTTTAAATCCAGCTTGCAAACTTATTGCCAGCCACCCTCTGCACAACCACGATACCTTTCTCACCAGATTTCAGACTACTAATAATCCATCGATACTTGATCTCGTGCTCACCAATGAAGAACACATGTCTGTCGGAGTAGTCACAAGCACACCAAAGGGTTGTAATGACCATTTACTCTACTCTTTGGCTATATATGCTAGGCGGATTATCCTGAAAGGTAAGATGATAAAGTGCATACTGTCACGCAATATAATGTGTTATCTACGCTTGTTAAAGACACACCATGGACTTCCTGAACCAAACGCCCCCAGATTTTGCCTGGGAAATCTTTACAAGGATGTTTAGTACACTGGTATCGCACGCGTTGGAACAAAATTCCTCCCAACTTCAAAATAATATACATCATTTTGGAGGAATAGAACACGTAATTATTCGTTTCTGAGGGATTTTGCATAGCGTGCTCACAAGGACTGCACGAATGCCGAAACCTGGACTTCATACATGACACCTCGTAACATCTATGTGAAACTGCCCTGCACAGAAAATTTCACGCATCAGCAGGAGTTAATGTAGCGGTTTTGCACGAAATGCAAGCTTCTGTACAGGCACGTTAACGGCCTTCGAAAGGTGAAGCGGGGGGTTCCAGCGCTAGTCACGGCTGATGGATGTACGCGGTAAGCATTGGAAGCAACCGATCTACTACGGCTTCTTTACTCCCAAAGTTTCCTGCAGATAACAAGCTTAAACCTTCTTCTCGTTTCTATTAATCCACCGTCGGGTTTAGACAACATCAACTTCACTGCGGAGGCTGTGTTGAAGAAGTTATTATCCTTGCGTATCTAGAGTTCTTCTGGAGTCGATAATATCAGACCAAATACTCTGAAGGCGGCAGATAGTGATCTAGCAGAATCACTGGCCTTCTTCTATCAGCGATGTATAGTAGAGAACCATATTCCACCAGTATAGGATCGAGTGTCATCACGGCTATCCATAAAGTAGTTATCGCACTGACCCTACTAACTACCGTTCAATAACACTACTTCATTGCTATCCAAATTTATTGAATCAATCATCACAGATGCGCTAATGCAGTATCATAAGGCTCACATCTTACCAGCGTCAGGGCAACATGGTTTTTGTCCAGAGCGTTCCAGTATTACTAACCTATTCATTGCCATTTATAGCTGGACTGAAGCCGTTGATTATGGAACAGGAGTCGATGTCATCTACCTGAAATTCTCAAAAGCCTTTGATCGCTTAGACCATCGAATGTTTCTTCAGAACTTTCGAAAATGCGCATTGGTGACCCAATCCTAGTTGGATGAGCAATTTGCTACACATGACAGTTGAACTGTCCGCTGAGCTTGGTTATTTGTTTGCAAAATTTTCGTCACCAATCGAAGTGCCATAATCAGTGCATAGTTGAGTGGCGTGCAGTAGCGTAGAATAACGTAGAGGAGCCTCGCTGAGAGTGCTCTCACTGAGGCTCCACCACGCTATTATACGCTACTGCACGCCACTCAACTACGCATTGATGATGTCACCTCGATTGGTGACGAAACTTGCGACCAAATTGCCAAGCTCCGCAAACATTCCAGCTACCATCTTAACTACCTGAGCTACAAGTCTTCAATTCTATAGTCAATTTTCTACATGAACCAAGGCTAGAGGTGAGAGTCTGGGAATCATTGTGCGATACAATTGATGTGGCGTGAGGTGTACCACATGGCCCGGTGCTTGGACATCGTCTATTGATGGTTTTCGTTACGACTGGGCGAGATCAATTGCCTCCGATTTCCTATTTTCACTGTTGCTATCAACATATGGCGAATGATCAGAGGACCGGACAGCAAGGAACGGCTCTAGTGCGATTTTAACACAATGTCGAACTGGTCAGTTCAAAAGACCCTACCTTTCAAAATAGACAAATGTCGCGTTGTGCAATTACGCCATATACATGTATACACATATGTGTTTGGGACACACGGATTGCATACCATCACCCAAGAATTTGACATTTGAGTGCTAGTACAGAGCGACCACAACTTTTAAAACAGGCTGTAGCTGCGAAATAGGCAACCAGCACGTCGGCATGCTGCGAAGCGCATTCGGGAGATTTGACCTATCAATCTTCCCAATGATGCACATTTCTACGTGCAGCCACATGATGAATCCGCTATCCAAGCTTGATAGTCTTGGTTACAGCGCGACCGAGAGGTGTTAGCGACATCACCACGGAGAGAAACAGAGAACGTAAAAGCCTGCTCTACGACACTTACCAGCGGAGTTTGTAGTTGTTGGGAAATTTAAGCGGACGCTATCGAAGCCTGTACGGCGATCTCATATTAGCGTACCAAATGTTGTGTGACACCAACCACGTATGCCGCCACTTGCTGAAACTTAGCCAAAACAAGCAGCTCAGGGGTATCTGCTAAAATTTAAAGGGAAAATATAGTCGTCTAGATTGTCGACGGGTTTGTTAACCGTGTAAAGCACTCCCAGACTCAGTTGTATCCTCACCTACCTTGGACGTATACAAAAACGATTTTTTGCTGTTAGCTCCCAACACTTTGTTGCCTCAACTGCTCTATTATGGATTACGCCAAGTACGATTTTCTACAGGATTTACATCCCAAATGGACCCAAATGAGCGACCATATTTTACATTTCTCAAGACTTATTTCATCGACAACTGCACCTCAACGTATTTCTGAACTTTTACACTCGATATTTCCATTGTACGCTTATGTTACTTATCAAAGTATTCATCTCGGTCGACACACGTTGGATGACCCAAATAAATATAGTTCTCCTCGAATTTATCCCAACCATTCTACGGAACGTATCAAGCAGTTGCTTTTATAATCATTGTTCATTGGTTACGTTCGGTGGCAGCTCGCTGCCGAACATGGGTTCCGAGCATTTAACAGTGGATGCTCTGGTGAAGTATGGAGAGCACCTTGCGTTTACCCACAACGAACTGCATTTAATTTCGAATGGACCAACGCTGTACCGTGTCTGGATCACTCTGAAGCGGATGCTGTTTAGAATTTCCCTGAACCCGGCACCAAAGCTTGACGTCATCGGCAGACAACAGAAAGTTAGATGTAATTGCCTGTGTGAGCTCGATGATAAATACCAAAAACAATCGGAGACCCAGCACCGAGCCCTGAAGCGTACAACATTCAAATGGTTTGTGGTCAGAGAAGGAGCTCCGAACTCCGAACACCAATTGTTACCGAAGGAGAATTTGGCGATCCAACTTAGAAGAAGTTCACCGAGCCCGTAAAGCTGCAGCTTGGAAATAGTATCCGATGATCTAGAGGGTCTAACGTTTTCGAGAAATCCAGGTAGATTGCTTCAAAATCCACTTCAGCGCCAGCTGACTGGGTTCATCTTCTCCGTGCTATTAGCAAATTCGTTGAGCACGAATGGTTTCGACGGAAGCCTTGTTGCTATAAAATTAATGTTGGAGTCATATAATTAATCCACCAGATCATGGGCTAGATGGATTTCACCACCTTGGTTCTGCTTCCACCTTATTGAGTGCGTTTTAATGTACCATGCTTCCACATGAAAGGAACTTGATTCCGGTCTAAGCAGCATTTAAATAACTGTGACATTGGCTTTACCAGTTGATTGGCCGCTGCTCCCAGTGCCTCTCTGCGGATAGTATCGACACCCGGAGACTTGTGTTTGCGTAGAGTGGCCAGCTTCTACAAAACAGCTTCGGTGGTAAGGGAGATGTGTGTGAGTTTCGGCGGCGTGGGGATAAAAGGTGGTGGGTCTCCTGATGATAATGCCTTCTGGAAGGTGTGAGCTTATTGCTTCCGCAGCGCGTTTGTTGTTTCCGTAGCCGTTCGTGTTGGGCCATCAGCTTCCGGATGTTGCAGAACTACTTATCTCAGCTTCCTCAGACCATTGGCGTGCTTATACTGCAACTTGTGATTGGCAATGAAGTCTCTGACATGATCTGTTGAGGCGCGACTTTGTTCACTCTGAGAAGTTGAATGCAGTGATTTCGTTTGTCTACGTACTTATCCCAGCTTTCTGGTATTGGGGATAATCTATACTTTTGGCACGTTACTTTGCGAACTGCCAGCTATTTACGGGTTCTGCGTCTTACGGAAGTAATCATTTCAGGCAGTTTGCTAACTTTTGTCTCTGAAGCATCCGGAACAATTCGATTTTATTTTCTACGTACTCGAGCCACATGACATCCGGGGCGTCTTCAGTAATGAACGACCAGGTTGTGACACTGACGAGGTAAACGTATCGTTCAGTGCTTAATTAATTAACTAATTAACTGTACATCAAAAAAATGCGGCCACCGAAGAGCTACTGTTAGACAGCTCATCTGACTGGTGGCAATTTGTAATTGCTAACGCAATAGACATGTGGGATATATCATGAACGCTCAATGAAATTAGCTGAAAACTGACAGATTTTGCGTTAATGAACTATGTACCATTTTGCGTCCCAATTGCTATCGACTGGCGAACGGCCGTATTCCAGTATCAGGTAGCAAGCTTTTCTGTAATAAGTTTAACTCCGACCCGCTCCAGAGCAATGGGTCAGTTCTAATCCATCCTTGTGTCCTTGCAAACCTACGGGTATTCTGCCCATTCGTACCTCTTCTCATAAACCGGAAGCATTAAAACAGGTGCTCGTTTATAGGTGTTGGTGACCACTGCAACCCGACTGGTTCCACCAACCAAGCATTGTGTAAGAGGATGCCAAGTGACCAATACTGCGACATTTGAAACATCCTTACTTCGGTTTCCTTTACACCAATCTATCAGGTAAACATCAAGAAAAAACCCACAACACATCACAGCATTATGCTATCTACCACAAAGTAAGCAAGCTGGTTGTGGTTACACTACGAGGATTGCACTGTGCCTAATGGTTGCCTCATATATTATATGTGCTATGATAGACCGACCTTGAAAACAGATAATACCATCACAGACAACGTTGCTATCTGTCCAAACTTACTGCGCTTAATGCGGGCTTCAGAGGAGAAAAACTCAGATAAGTTCTTGAAATTGATTTCTTTCCCTTCTTGAAAAACGTTATCCAATGTGCGCACACAACTAGTTTTCTAATTTGCAAACAAGTCCCGTACTATTCTCTCTATTATTACAATCGAATCAAACTCAGATAGAAGCCCTATGTGAGTTAAGGTTATTTGACAATTCTCCATAATTAGGGAAAGGCGATAGATGGCTTCGGAATCTTGCGCAATTAGTCTTACATTAGTTGACAATACGTCAATAACTGATCTGGCAACCACCTGATTCTGGGATAATAAAGCATGAAGGTTAGTTTTAGCTCGGACGTACGACTGGTCAACCATCGACATAAAACACTCGCTAATAGCTTCCTTCGCCCGGTTTCGACGTTAATACAGTAAATAAATAAGCCGTTGCCCGCTATTCTGAACCCTCTTCTCTACCAAGTACCCCATTTTTTCAAGAAGTTACAATAGGTAGCAGGATTACCACCAATGTATTCGAGTTCGTACGTAGGCAAATCCAGTTGAGAACGGTCACTAATTGTCTGATCAACGACAACAGGCAAGGCTGTTCTATGTCCATCATCTGTATTAATTTGCATTTTACACCGTTCCCTAAAGGTTATCAAGCACCTCTTCCAACTTGTTAAAAGGCCGTGTCTGCTCCAACAACAAACATCGCTACACTTCCACTTCAGCTACCAACTGTAGCTTTCTCCGCTCTGTCGGTTTCAACACATTACATGAGACATTAGAGCCAATAATACTTATATTACCATCTCTAACACTACGGTTAACTGGAAAAATGGAGCTAGTAGCAGCATCGTCTGTAACAGCAGTAAAGATGTTAACTTGCTGAACTTCCTTAACCACTCCTGCTTTATTCCATGCAGACCGTTATATTGATGACAATGCTCAAGCACCGAAGGCAGAATAAGTAATCCTGTATTTGCACTGTAAACGAACAATTCGGTCTTGGGTTTGAGAGACTTTTAAAAATACCCGGATGACTTGAGAAAACAAGGATAGGAATAAGTCCGCTGATATTTTCACAACGGATCAGAGAAGCAACTCATATGCTAACCTCAACGTTGTCCCGATAAATGACGTAAAACAATCCTTTCTAAAGTTGCAATTATTTGAAAGAATCCAGTCAAAGGATCAACGTTTCGACGCGTCCTTACATATAGGTAACAGACTAAGTATGTCACACAAAAATCAATAGACGTACAAGGGCATCTTCATCACTACACATTATCTGAGGACGAGAAACGCACTTCAGCTAATGTGCCGCAATAACAAAGAGAAGAGGCTACAAAATAACAAGAAATAACACAAATTACACTACAAAATGTGATGTTAGATATTATGTTTTGCATTTTTCAAGGGATCGGGATTTGGGATGGGAGTGAACAATGAAACTCGCAACGCCGTTGAAGGCGACTTTTCGAAATATCAGTAAGCGTTTCCCACCGAAAGTGTTCATTGTCTGTAGGACCCTAGCCAGGCAGTCAGGATGCACCAATCGACGCCTGTTTAGAAGTGAGGGTTTTCATTCCTCTCGGCCGTCTTCGCTTGTTCTCCCCTATTCCAATTCTAACCGCACCCCGGCGCGGGCATTTTTTGCTGACATGCACAACACGTGGCCCAGCCATCGGAGCCGCATGCGTGATATATTGTTGCTGACCTGTTCAATCGCACTTCCTGCACACATTTGCGAGGCCGAATAAGCTCATTGCTCCCGCGGTGCTCTCACCAGACATGAGCTCATCTGTGAAGGCGGTGATGATCCAGTGTGACGAGCCTCTTTATGTCTGTCGACCTGATGGGCAAGGATTCACAACAATAGAGGAGGGTTGAACGGACGACTGCGATATAAAATCTGCATGTTAGGCCGAGAATAATTTCGCGTGTGCGCCACAAGCAAAAGCTCCTCGAGTTTTAGCTATATGGTTCGTCACCAAATTTTCCATCCGACTGGCGCTAATATAGCTATCCAGGTACTTTAATTCCTGAAAGACTTCTAGTTGACCCCAAACAAGCTTTAATGAATGGACGAGTCTTTACCATATTTGAGGTAATAATTTGTATTTCGATAGAGAAAAGCATAGCTCAAGATAATAGACAGCTAATGCCAGTCGGTCCAATGCAGGCTGGCATGTTTGGGAACTGTTACAGATTATGGCAATACCATCTGCATACTCCAAGTCAAGAAGTCGCTCACCAGGTATTAGCTCCAAATCTTCTGGGTCGAGTCCAGCGAATGCTGTTTCCATGGCTTGGTCTACTGCGAATTTTATTCATTAATACCATACCGGGATAACGTAACTGCCGGGATCTCTGGATAAAGTCACAGCAAATCTGTGGTTTAAGCTATCCTCGATTGTACTGGAACTATATATGCAGAAAAACGAAATTTTGAGTTGATTATTTCTGTTCAGCGATTTTTTATTGCCTTTTCTAACTATCTCTAGGCCCAGCCGTTCAATTAAGACAAGGCAACGACAACAGAGAAGTCAAGTAGCTTAATTCAAATTAACTTAGTTAACCTGATTTTTATAACTGCAGTTGTGAAATAGTGCGAAGGTTCTCACATTAACAAGTGGATGATTTTAACAGGTATCACTCGGCCACTTCCATTCCGACATCGGGAGTTTAGTCAGAAGTAAACCAAATTCCTAAAACGCAGTCGCATAATTATCGGCCAATTACTTGTACTTGCCATAAAATGTCCTTGAAAAGCTGGTAGTTCCAAAAATTCCCACAGCTTCTTTTGCTGCTAATATCTGCAAGTTTGCGTTTAGACCCTATCGATCTGTGCCAGATGCTATCTCGTACGAAGTGCATTCAGTAGCATGTGTTGTATAAAAGTGCAGGTCCGTACGGCTTGTTTCATCCTGACTATACAAATGCGTTCGGGAGCCTCGGCCGATATATGCTACTTAACGTAACATTTAAACGGAGTCAACCATGATGTTTGCAACTTAGTGCGTGTATATTTCACAGATATTGTGCACTTTATCCAGTTAAAGATCAGCAGCTCTCCTATGCTCCCTACTACTAACATTTGAAGGATACGAACCTCCCCGCCTTTTTATTCTCCTCGTACGTCGTAAGTCTCCTCCTATCGTCAACATTCATTGGATGAAATTTTGCTGATGTTGTTTTCTTGGTGTACTGAGCTCATCCGATGAGACGACCGCGTTTCAATGTGGTTTAGACGAAGTTGTGATTTGGTCAGCAACAAATTCCTTTAACCTTAATGCTTTGGAATTTACTGATGTTGCATTTGAATTGCTGATCCATGAAAAATCACGAGTACCTTTGATTGCATCCTCTATATTAACCATGAGGGACAGCACCTTGGCTATTTGACCCACTGTTAAATATCGCGGTGTCTATTTTTCCCACAACTTCTCCTAGTTCATGCGAATTTTAGTGACATTTTACAGTCTCAGAAGTTTACATTTCTTTGCTTTCGCACTTAAGAAATTCACTGCGCTGCGAAACTTGATTTTGAGCTTGGAACCTACTTGTATATTACCTCACTGGTTGTACGGTTCCTAAGTACATTTCGCAGGATTAATAAAAAAGGAATTTGTTTTACTTGTATAATTGCTTACACAGGTTGGTGGATGCGGTGCATTGTTTAGAGATTCCATGGCTGCTTTTATTACTCGTAAGCACTTGGACGCTTGCATTAATATAGTTTTTATTTTGCTATGGGTTCGATTTTATCCACTACGTTATGCTTCCTCAAAAACGTTATTTTTCTACCACGCGCAAACAAAATGTAGGATAATATTCTCTCGCAGCTCTTTGTATCTTACCGAAATCTTGCCTTATTTTCAAGTTCTTTGTCGACCCAAAAACAGTCGCAACCGTTGATTCATGCAGTTCTTCGTATAACAGCTACTTATCTATGTATCGTAGTTTTTCGATATGTATCCATGCATTTTAACTGCCATATTCATTCGGTGCATCCTCGATGATAGCGAAAATGCTGATATTGCATCTACTTTGGTGTATAAACTATATTATGACTTGAATCCAAATGAACGGCATCCTAAGGAATCGATTCTTTTGTTGTTTTTCATAGGTCTGGAAAAAATAACTAAAAGTACGTGATCGAAAATAGGCATGAAGTTACCTAGGATTTATAAAGTGTGCAGATGGAGATGAGTTACAAATGTGTAGCAGTAACAGACTTGGTCAAATTTCCCCCCGTGTGGATATGCGGTTAGTGTTAACTGCCGTTATCATACCATTCATGATTGTTGCGTTGGACGCGCACCTGTCGACTAACAGATTGCCGAACACTTACTGTAAGTTTACAGTTACTGAAGGCTGAACGTGTTATTACCTATCATTGCTGCTTCCGTTTTCATCAATCAAATCAAACCAAGAAATGAAAACTAGTGAAGTTGTTCCTCCATCTACCCTTAGAGTAGACAAACACATACGACTGTGTAGTTGGCGCGGTGGTCACCTTTGCCTGATTGACAACCACAAGTGAAAGCGCGGACCAAGTTCCGTCCGCCGCTTATCAATTATGCTTGTCCGTATGGCGTGGGTGTCCCAAGATAGAAATATCCGGTCCAGATATCTCACATCTTGCCGATATATAGTTCACGTTTCGATAATTTATAGAAGAGAGCGTCATGGAGTTGTAAACCATCAGCTTCGTGACAACAGCAAGCGGATAATTGTTCCACACTCAGTATTCTAACAACCCGAATGCCATCTCTGTCTTCGATACGCGCATACGTAGCTCACACCATATATGTGGGTCAGACAAAACCATACACCCAAGATAACAGAAGCTTGGGTTGATTTTTAAGGCGTCATGACTGAAATGATTTGCTGCACCAATGCAAATTGCGCCAGTGAACGTTGAAAGTCACAGACAGTTTTGTTGACGTTAATGGTGAATCCGAATATGGTCGCCATCGAAGCCAGAGGATTAATAATGTGCTACAACTGCCGCGCTGTGCGCAAGCAACCACATCCGTTAGCGAACAGCAACCCACGGATACTTGTCTTATGGATTAGGTTCTCGTACCAAAACAAGGAATGTTCAACAACCCGATATCAGTACGGTGCTCCACATGAACACCCTAATCAAAGGACGCATCAAACGCACACGGCACCGTGACAGGACTTAAGGTGCAATCCTGCTTCACAGGAAAAACAAGTGCAAAGGCAACCTAGATTTGCACACTCAGCAACACCCTTGCTTACATACCACTGTGCATGTATTCAACTAAACTTAGAAACATACTAGAACAACCATACTTATCCAACACCAACCAAAATGCATAGCTGTTCACCAAAAGGAATGCTTTAGTGAAATCAACAAAAAGCCAGTATAACGGATGGTGTCGCTCTTTACACATCTCCAACAACTGATGAGGTGCAAAAACCATATCTATGGCGGTGCAACTCCAACGATATCCACATTGCTCTTAGTCACCTTCTGTTCCACTAACAAACCGACGAAGTTGTTGCTCAGGACTAATGCAATCACATTGCCTACACAACACAGAAGGTTGCTACCACGATAATTGGTGGCAAATTGCTTGCTCCATTTGCCCTTGTTCATTGAGAGCACAATGGCATCCTTTATCTCATGAGGTGCTCCTGCATAATCCACACTCGTAACACAAGCTGTTGCCCCTTTACGTACCAACGCTGGTCTACATTTTCTCAATACTTCAGGCGGGATTTCGTCGGCACAGTCACATTTATCGTTACGCAGCCGAGCGTGTGCTCACTGCGTCTCACCCAGTGTCCGTGAGTCCGCCAGACTCAACTTCATTCCCTGTTGCTTCAGGCGCTTCTATTTAGACCAAACAAGCGCTAAACGGATGGGCAAGATACAGTCAACTATTATTTCACCACCTCTGCATTATGTCTGCATTCTGTTTACGGGTAATGCTTGAATAACTATCGATCAGCGTCTTCAGCGGCGCCAACCTCGGTCCGTACACCGCTTTTAATGAGTCAAATAATTTCTTGCGTTGGCGGCGTCCGGCGTTGTTTTCAATCCGTTTCGCCTTCTCTGTCCACCGTACATTTTTGGGAAGAAGCTCTCGAGTCAGTCGCCGTGGAATTCTGCGTAACTCGCTCTTCCACTTCAGTTCACTGTGGTCTACCACATGGGAATCAGACGCTGCATTATTATCAGGTACCAGTGCACTAGTCGTCACAAAGTTATCAGCAAACCCCTCGGGTTGCTTACAGTTTCCGCGCCTGATAGTCTACTCGGCATCAGCTGTCACCTTGTCGTGAATATGATACCACAGGTCATCTACTGTGGCTAATCATTCCGCATTACCTAGGCGTTCATTCATCGCCTACTCCAGCTGTGCACGTTTTCTCTGCAGTATTGAGGCAATGAATGAGAAATTTATGCCAAGGGTTCCTAGAAGGCACGCAGTACATGGTTGGAGTTGAAGAATCAGACGTGTCGTTGGGTTGCTACAAGCAACCGCTATTGAGAACTCGGTACACTCGTGGTGGACTTCGGTCATTCGGATCCCAAGGACCAATGTGAAATGGCAATACTTTGGTGTTCCTTATCCCAACACTGGTACCAATGACTGCGGTTTTGTCCTGGTTTGGACTCATCAGGTGGAGATTGCCAGAGCTGGGGTAAATATCAGAGCCAAGTGGTTCACTCTTGATGCCATTAATGCTATGCCACTGCGATCCCGTGTGCAACGTACGGTACAGTAGGAAGGAATTCAAACTTGGAGTTGGATTATTCGCTGTGTGGTTGGATTGTTACTGGCATCCTCTACACAGACCTCGGTTCACTGGAAGTGGACCTCGGTCATTCCGATCACAAGGACCAATGTGAAATGGAAATATTTTTGTGTTGCTCATCCCAACACTGGCACCCCACCTGAGGAGACCAAACCAGGAAGAAATTGCAGTCGTGGGGTGCCAGTGTTGGGTTGAGGAACATCAAAATATTTCCACACAGTACATACTTTTCCGCAAGTAGATATGCGATTTGGTCAGCTGCCATTTGTGGTCAATGCTACACTCATCTCCTCGCATTACACCTGTCATACGCACTTCATGCATGTCACACTGGCGTACGATGACATAATCGAGCAGTTAAGCCTGGCCACTCCGCGTGTGCATCCAATTTGCTATATCACTAGCACACAGTGCAAGCTGAGTGTACTTGATCGTTGGGCCGTGAGTGGCACACATTGAGAGCAGCCAGGCATCCTTTTCATTCGCTGAACTAACGCCACACAGACCGGTGACATCTGTTCACACCGATGCATCAGACCCAACGAGTGCGTTGAAAATATCTAAAAGAAGTTGTCGGTCGTTTCTCGGCACAAACCTTGTCACGGAGGATAAAGGAGAATAGAATTAATCACGGGTGTTTCCTAAGAATACCACATGGTCGGAACGTACATGCTAATACAAATAGCAAATTTACCTCTTCCGAGTCGTAGGCAACCAGTCATCAGCCGCGTGTTGACGCAAGTTGGTTCGCTTATCAGTTAGCCATTTAGGTTATCGGATGGTGCCACTGCGACCTTATGTTCACGTGGTGCTAAGGTGCCGTTTCCCAGACAGTAGGAAGTCTATCCGGTACCAGCCTCATGCAATTTGCTCAGCAAGCCGGGTCTTTCGCAACAGTTCCTTAGAGATCAGAACTGTGTGTCGCTTGTAAAGTTCGCACGATTTCCGTTCGAGTAGTGTGCACAGATTCCAGTACGAAATGTTGAGTAATTACGCGCAGGCATACGATTGCATTGGTGGGCAATCGCACGCGTGGTGGAGATGGTTGAGCTTCTGGAAGTTTACTTGAGCGACCACTCCCGGAGCCTTTGGCTTAATAGCCTGATCAATAAGTTAGATGTACAAAGATCGATTTCGGGATTGTAATCCTAGTGATCAATTGAGATATGCTAGAGGTCCGTTACATAGAGCCTCTGAAGATTTAGGATTATTCTCCTGTCTTTTCAACTTTAGTTTGTTTCTACCTGCTACCACCCACAGACGAAGATGGGTTTTGGCGGTTCGCATACTCTGTCCAGGAACTGTCTGGATTGAGGCGAGCATGACAAATCATTACAAACCCGGAGGTGCCCTGCCCGCGTCAGAGGCAATGCGGGACTCTCGTACTCCCCGCCAATCGAGGTGGAAGCACATAAAGTGTGGAGTTGTTTTTCCTCTTGGCTAGTTTTTACGACATAAGGAACATCGATCTCTTCCAAATATGCGAAGAAGACGGAGTTTGTATAAAGATACTGGCATTAAGCGTAAGCGTGACAGGAGCACGACTTAGGTCCTTAGTCAAAACATTCGATAATGTAAGCAAGTAGAAGACGACGGGTGTAGCACATGATCAGTTTACTAAATCAAATTCAAACAAGCGGTCGCTACGAGAAGGCGTCCAGGAAATGAACATCTGCCAATTTGTCGATCGACCCACCAGGTACATGGTGGGTCATGCTCCTTCTCTGTTGGACCTAGTTTTCGCAAAGTCGGTTGACTTTGTGAGTGACCTTGAGTACGGCCCCCCTTTGGAAGCCAGTGACCATACATTTTTGTCATTCACTTGTGCTCTCATTAGAGACTACGATTCACGCAGGGTCCCGACTCCGAACATTTGGCACGCCGACTTTCCGTCTATTAGAGCCAAGGCAGTAAGATTCCCATGCATCATCTTGCCGGATGATGATATAGAGACGGCTTGGGATACGTTGAAGTCTTTCCTCTTTAACATATCCCACCCCACATCCGTCTTTCGCTAAAGGAGGGTGCCAGAGCGAAGCCACCATGGTTAGACTCAGTCGCACACCAGCTAATGAATAGACGGGCGAGATGATGGCGGTTTTACCGAACAGTTCTCTCAGAATGTACTTTCCGGCGTTATCGGGAAGCTCGGAATGCTTGCAAGAGTCATTTACGAGCTGCTAGACTTAGCTATGAGATGGAGCTGACTAACTCAGCCTCCACGAATCCCAAAAGATTCTTCGCCTACGTCAAAAGGCGTAGTAACGCTGGCTCATCTATCCCAGTGTTATTAGGCAGCGATGGCGCCACTGCCACCACTGCTCAAGAAAAAGCATGTCTACTGAGTGCGCAGTATGCCGGAACTTTTGTTCGGGATGAGCAATTGCCGCATCTTGACCTATCAATGAGAGTCCCCCAGGACTCCTGTTTAATTCACGTCACAATTTCGGAGGCAAAAGTTCTCCATCTTCTTCGGGCTCTAAATCCTGCTAAATCCGCTGGGATGGATGATATTCAACCTAAGCTTCTGTACGAACTCGCAAGCGAGCTTTGTGGCGCAGTGACGCGTTTGTTTCAATTGTCGCTTCGCAGCTGCTCCGTTCCTAAGGACTGGAAGGATGCTATCGTTTGCCAGATTTTTAAAAAGGGCGACAAGCATCTTCCTGCCAATTATAGACCAGTAAGTTTGACAAGCGTGCTGGTCAAGGTATTGGAGAAGTTGGAGAGTGATGTGCTTGAAGACCACCTGCGGGAGTATGGTCTGCTCAGTCCACTGCAACACGGCTTTCGCAAGGGTCATTCCTGTATGACTAATTTGCTAGTTGCACGCGAATGTTGGGCGGATGCTTTGGATCGGGGTCATGCAGTAGATGTGGTGTTTATTGACTTCTCCAAGGCGTTCGACACTGTATCACATTCTCGCCTTTCCTTGGAATTTCAGTCCTATGGAATATCCGGGGGTTTACTAAAATGGATCACCACGTTTCTGGAAGGGAGAGATATGTGTGTTCGTGTCGGGTCTAGTCTGTCTTTCCGACAGTCAGTTTTCAGTGGGGTCCCTCAGGGTTCAGTGCTTGGCACGTTGTTATTTTCCTTGTATGTCAACGAGCTGCCTGAACTGCTGGAGGTACCATCTCTCATGTTTGCAGATGACCTAAAGTTTTGGCACATAGTGTCTGACTTCGATGGACCCCAGACTCTGCAACGGGTCCTCGATAAACTTTGGGACTGGGCTGCTCTGTGGCAGTTGCCCATAAATTATGCAAAGTGTTCCATCTTACGAGTAAGGCCAAATAGCCCCTAAACGCGTTATTTTCTTGGCGGTAATGAACTCCACCATGTTACCCAATTGGTAGACCTAGAGGTCACCTTGTCTTCAGAACATAAATCCAATGAGAACTGGAGGAAAGCTACGTGCAAGGGTTTCAGAATGTTGTGGATGATCCGCAGGACATTCGGGACCAGCACAGGCGCTATGTTTGTTTGGTTATTCTCAGCGTTTATCAGGACACACTTGGAATACTGCATCCAGGCTTGTCCACCTTGCTTAGTAAGGGACAGGATTTCAGTGGAGAGAGTGTTGAGAGTTGGAACCAAACTGGTCCATGGACTGCGGAACCATTCTTACCCGGAAAGACTACTTGCGCTGGGAAT
>CALYDF020004702.1:0-15786 GCA_944474145.2 Dicrocoelium dendriticum | reverse complement strand
GAGGTTACGTAAACATGTGTGACGGTGTGCAGGTGAATTAGTGGCGTGTATTGTAGGGGAATTGCAGTGCGTTGCACGGGGTAGAGACTTTATTGGGTTGTAAGACAGCCGCCATGTCGCAGTGTTGTTAAGCCAAAACCTGTGGCCTTCTATGCCAGATGAAAACACACCGCTGCTTGTACCAGTGCCAGCAATCACATTTTGAGCCAAATGCCACTGGTAGCACTGCAATCGGACCGATTTATCATGCAGCTATTCGCAGTCAGGCTGCATCCAACCTCTTTTGTCTGCTGACAGTGTCATAGTCAACATCCACCGTAGATGCTTTAACCCGGCGATACTCTCGAAGATAATGTACCTTCATGTTTTCTTTAGTGATTCGTTGTAGGCTCCATACATCTGCACATACTCAGAGCTACTATGAGACATCCCTTGTCCCTTCATCCAGTAATCTCTTGGAACGTCCGTATCAATTACCTTCGATGGATTGCTGATGTATTCTGTGACACCGTAGGATTCCACTAGTGACCAAACTGCCTAATGGAACAGTGACCTCTGGCCACCGAAAGTTTTTCATAGTGCCATTATCCGTCGATCCTCTCAACCTCAGCACCTCAATTTAGCAGCAACTAGTGGTCGTAGGTTCCAAGCATCTCCGGAGCTTGCCCAGAGCCACACTCTTTTATCTCTAATCTTCATCCCATTGGACTGCCTGCGTCACATAAATTTGCGGTCTGTTGACTTAATATGGGACACTTCAAATACCCACTAGCTACTAGAAGGCTTCACCCTAATGCCACGGCCAGCCGTCGATAGTCTCTCTCCCTTAGTACCATTCAGTTCTTCGTATTACCTCTGTCTAGCAAGAGCCATTCTTCGTAGGTTCCAATCATCTCTGTGCATATCCAGCGCTTGCTAAAAGCCACATTCTTTTATCCCAACCTTAATCCTTTGGGACTGTCTGCGACACATACCTTTGCTGTCTGTTGACTTATTCTGGGACACTTTGTTGTCCACTAGCCACCAGTAGGCTCCACCCCAATTACGTTGCTAGCCGTCGATACTCTTTCTCCCCTAGTATCATTATCATTCCTTTGTACTACCTATGTTACCACTTTTCAGCTGCAGCGAGTCATTGTACATAGCATACTTCTACGCCAGGAGCCACTCATTATCTCTCCAACACTTGCTCCCTTGAATTGTTTGCATCACATACCTTCCCTGGTTTGTGGACTCTTCTGTTACTATAACTTTCCACTACCAACTAGAAGGCTTAAGGCGAATTCAGTTACTGTTCACTGGCTCTCTCTTTCGGCACCATTATCCTTCGTTCCTCTTATCTTCTTCACGTTTTCTTCAGTGATTCGTTGTAGGCTCCATACATCTGCACATACTCAGAGCTACTAGGAGACATCCCTTGTCCCTTCATCCAGTAATCTCTTGGAACATCCGTATCAATTACCTTCGCTGGATTGCTGATGTATTCTGTGACACCGTAGGATTCCACTAGAGACCAATCTGCTTATCGCAATGGTTACATCTGAATACCAAAAGATTTTCATAGCGCCACAGTCTGTCGGTCTTATTAACCACAGCATCTCTATCCTTTAATTACTAGTGGTCGTGGGCTCCAAGCATTTCCGGAGCTTGCTCGGGGACACCCTCTCTATCTCTAACCTTCATCCTTTGAGACTGCTTGCGTCTAATACATTTGCTGTCTGTTGACTTATTCTGGAACACTTTGTTATCCACTAGCCACTAGTAAGCTTCACCCCAATGTCACGGCCAGCCGTCGATACTCTCTCTCCCCCAGTACCATTATCAGTTCTTCGTATTACCTCTGTTTTACAGGAGCCATTGTTCGTAGGCTCCAACCAACTCTGCGCATATCCGGGGCATGCTCATGGCTACACTTTTACTTTTCTCGGGGACTGTGGGCGTCACATACATTTGCTGTCTGTTGACTTATTCTGGGACACATTAGGTACCCAGTAGCATTAGAACGCCTCACCCCAATGTCACTGCTAGCCGTCGGTACTATCTCTCTCCCTTGATATCCTTATCAGTTCCTCGTATTTTCTACGTCACCTCTTTTAGCTGCAGTGGGTCAATGAAGACAGCATACCCCTTTGAGCTAGGAGCCACTCAGTACCTCTCCAACACTTACTCTCTTAAATTGTTTGCTTCACCTACCCTCGCTGGTTTGCTGACTCTTGTGACAACGTAACTATCCACTTATAACTAGAAGGCTTAATGCGAATTCAGTTGCTGTTCACTGGTTCTCTCTCTTCGCACCGTTACCCTTGGTTCCTCTTAGCTTCATCGCGTTTTCCACAGTGATTCGCTGTAGGCTCCATACACCTTTGAGCATATCCGGACCTACAAGGAGACATTCCCTGTTTCCCCATGCTGTAAGCTTTTTGAATGTCTGCATCACTTAACGTCGATGGATTGCTGATATATTCTGTGACACTGTAGGAATCCACTAATGACCAAACTGCTCAATGCAATGGTTACATGTGGCCACCGACTGTTCCTCATAGCGCCATTATCCGTCGATCCTCTTAACCTCAGCACCTCTATTTAGTAGCAACTAGTGGTGTTAGGTTACGATCATCTCAGCTTGTTAGGATAGCTTCTTTGTCTCTCCAACATACATTCCCCTGGAATGTCTGTATCACTTACCTACGCTGGCTTGTTGATGCATTCAGTGGCTCTATCAGCCTACACTAGTGACTTAGCGTCTGATTCGAACAGTTACCTCTGGCTACTGATAGACTTTCCTAGCGCCACCATCAGCCGGTCGTCTAAATTCGGCACTTCTGTTTAGCAGTAGCAAGCTCCACACATGCGATTACACAGTGCTTGTTAGGAGCCACTCCGTATCTCAGTAACCTTGTTTCCTTTAGAATATCTGCATTCAATCTTTCCGCTGCCCTACCGCCAACTGACCTTTAGATCTCTCTTGCGGCAACCTATTTATTTTCATTTATTCTGCGCTCTCTATCGTATTACGCTAGCTATTTGCTGTCCATACACCTTGCAATCACCACCAATACTCTAACCCTCTTTGCTCTTCCCCACACAACTTTTGGCTCGTACCAAACCAATACTTCGTAGATTACATACGGGTACGACGATCTTGTCTCTACGCAGGCGTTAGCAATCCACCTATACGCCTGATTCTATAGGATATTCAAAAGGCACTTTCAGCATAATTATTGTTGCACAATGTACATGCTTTTGTCTCAACATCAGATGCTGTAACATAAGAATAACACTGTTTAACTCCATGCCTGTTTTTGCGGTCTTCTCTTGATTGTACCTCACTTCCCTTTTCTCCGAGGTCCGGAACTTCTTGGAGATCTGGGATTGGACTGAGAAACAATTTTCGCCCAAGACGAACTCAACCACCGACGGGGACTTACATGGAGCATGGTTGGACACCAAAAAACCCAACTATAATCACCAAAATCCTTGTCCAGTATGGAGAACTGGACACATCTTCATACTTCCATCCATTATACATCTGAAAAATCCAGACGGCTGAAAACTTGATCTTTTGCTCACCTGGACACACAACAAGACAACTATTCGCTACGTCCCCCTCCTCAACCGGCCTCATCAATCATGGCGGCTCCGATAAAACTGCCTGTCCAACTAACAGAAGAAATTAGGAGCCATTTGTCTGCGAATCACCGAATACGAAATCAGTCGTCAAAAGGAATTGCCAGTCATACATTAATGTTCAAAATGCTTTACGGCAGTGTTGCAGGACATGGTGGGTTTTCGCCTGGCAAGCGTTCTCCCTATAAAAAGCTACAAATGTCTACTTAACAATACTGCGACGTGGCGGATGTGACTCGCCACTGAATGGTCACTGCCCACAAGTACATACTGGCAAATCGACTAGACTCATATCTCAACTCTTCCCGACACATGCAAGAATATGTTACGCTCTGTCTACAAGCACTGTTACATTGCACTTATAGTGCCTTGATCATTTCAACTATACACGATTGAACCCGAAGTATCGTCGTGATACACAACTGCCTTTAAACCTTGATCACGCCTGATTTGGTGTGTCTCAAGGAATTTGAGAACAAACTATTTATTCATATGACCAATTTGCTCCTGTCAGTTACTATAATATGTCTGTACAGTTGCACATAACTGATCATGCCTCCATGGGCGTGCTTCGCATAGTCGAGAATAAATATTTATTTATTTATTTATTCATGGAAAAGGAGCGGGAGCGTTATGCAGGCAAGGAAGGATTTGGAGGTGTTTATGTGTTTTGTCTGTTTGCGTGTTCATGTCTATGCTGTTGATCAAGGGCCAGGTGGGTTAAAGGCATTCCTACGTAGAGGATCCGCTGTTACTCGTTTATTCCTTCAGATGCATCACACATGGAATGAGGGGATTATATACTTTAAAACTATACAGGCCAATGTACTCAGGCTTAAGCTCGAATAGTCAAAATGTTCCTTATTGAGAATTTTATTAATAAGCTAGAACCCTTTATCGATAACACAAAACAGCACCAAACCCCACGCTGGACCATCTCAAAGGCGCCGCTGCGGTTTTAGATGCCGTAGCAACTTAACTACTTCGTAGAGTGCAATGTTGTGCCAAAGCGGTTGTGTTTAACGTCACAGACAGGATTCCACTTCAATCAATCCAAATAACTGGGTATTACTTGACTGTGGGAGAAACGGACCAATATGTCGGTCCTACCGACTTTTGCAAGCGTTTCGCAAATTTGTTAATGATACACATTAATGAAACTGGTATGGTCAGTCAAGCCAGTCAGTCAAGCGCAATATGAAGCACCTGTTGCTAGGTAGGTCGCGAAAAGCTTGCAATTTAGAATATTTTTTCCATAAATGCTAACCTATTCTCGGCACACCGTGTAGGCTATCATGGCACAGTAGTCTGTAGTGGCTGGTGCTTGATTGTCTCGTCCTGTTACAGAACGCAATCCAAATGCCATGCAGCCAGGCTTATGGGAATATTTCTTCGCAGTATTTGAACGTGGCTCGGAGGAAGAGACTTGTTGGAAAGATAGAGGGGTTGATAGGTTAATCGAATTGCAAGCAGAAGGGACTGCCGTAGTTATGTCAGTTTTAGAAACGTTAGAATATTGTGAAAAAATTACGCTACAGGTTATTAATAATGTGATCAATAGCAAACAGTTAGTAAACATAGGTAAGGGAAACACGCATGTTAGCTAATGCAATCAAGTTCAAGATTGTCTTTCAAAAAATGGGTAAGGCTTGCATTCTTATATATATGTCCACTAGGCCTGCTAGTAAGTTGGAAGTTGTAGCAAGGGCAGTACTCAAACACTGGTTTGGGGGCGCACGGCAGATAAATCATTTCTAACTAAATAAATAAATCATTATATTCTCGAAGCAAAGGGACACGCCAATACAGACATGATCAAACGCTTGGCAGAGCCTCAGAAACAATAAAAGCATGTACACACCACAAGAGAGAGATAAGCATTGGCAAGGTACATGGCTGGAAAATTGTACCTAACTTCTGCATAGGGATGATGCAGGGATGTAGGGCATGATCATTGGCGTCAATGAGAAAGATAGCGCCAAAGCGTTTTAAGAGCACTAAATGTTTCTGCTACGAAAATGCTGGGTGTATGCTCAAGTGGTCCCAGAGATTGATCTCTATTTTTCCGTAGGCGTAAGAGTCCAATAGGATGTTTGATAAACACGTTGTGCTTGCGAATACCAAATATTGAGATCATTCTCCGTGTGAAGCAGAGAGCAGTGACCTTATTTTTTAGCCAGTCACATCCGCCATGTCGCAGTGTTGTTAAATAGACATTTGCAACTTTTTAAAGAAAGAACGCTTGCCAGACGAAATCCCACCACGTCCTTGCACATTGTCATTGAATACTAGTTAACTAGCATTAAGGTATTTACAAAGCTTTTGTGAGACCCATTTTGCAAACGGCTAATCGTAGTCATGGTACACCCGAGTTTCCGTTGGCTCAGTGGAAAGCTTAGTAAGGCTTCACTAGTAACCGTTGGGGCCGGCGGTACTGGTGCGAGATAAAACTGTGTAGAGTGCGATGCTGATTTGTGCTGGTGCGTATGGAATTCAAATCATAAGCATTATTATTGTCCGGGCGGGTAACCATCGAGCCAGGTGGGTGTCGCAGGCAGGTCTACGAGAGATAACCACCGCAGTTAAGTGAGACGCTTGCATGTAGATAAAGCTTTCTTGGGGGACTAAATCGTACTATCAAGGAGCTTGCTGTGCTCTTTGGAATCGGGTAAGTCCGAACGCCGTAGTAGAGACCGCAGACAATATACAGCAGAAACGTGTAAGGCCTGAACACCACACTGGCTATATGGTTGAAGTATCCATTGCACAATGCCAAGTACACATAGAGTTGGATACCAAGAGAACTAATTCACTGGCGTGGTGAACAAAGCATAACGTCATGGCATTGCAAGTAAGTTGAACACTTGCAGAGAGATGAAGAGTTTTGTAGTGATGTTCCGTAGGTGAGAATGATTTCCACCAAACTGATCAAACCAGTGGAGCATACGGATCAAAAGGCTTTCTGTAATCTTCAGAATACAGGTATGGAAGAACGTAATAGCACAGACCATGATGGATAACCATCCAGCAGCACAGAATTGATGGCACACGACACTGGCAAGTTGGGTAACTTATCCGTCGGGTATTGAGGACAAGTTGCACACTTGCAGGTTGGTAAAGCTTGCTTTTAGTGACGTTCTGAAGGGGCAAGTGCTTTGAACGCAATCCTTTAAACAACTAGATAATAAATAGCAAGGGGACAGGACGCCCAAAGTGGTGGTCTGAGCTGTCCACATATGTTTATAGGATGTATATAGAGATACGACGACCTAGGTAAGTTTATTCAACACTTCTATGCAGCTCTCGTGGGGTGACAAGAAAGCTAAAGTCATATAAAGAGAGGATTTCGAACGTAAAGGAGAGAGTAAGGAGAGTTGTCTACCTAGCGCCTTGCAACATTTTACCTCGTGTTGTATGCATATATATAAACTATAGCGTCAGCGGTTTGTGTGTGCTTTCCAATATTGAAGTTAAGAATGGAAAACACGTGAACAGAAAATAGGTGTCAGGATATGTGGAGCGGCGCATAAAAGGAAAGAAGGAGCAGTGCACAGTTGTGACGAGAAAAGACTGTCTCATTAGAGCGGTGATTAATAAGACCATACGCCGCAGATGCAGCAAAGATACTGTAGGGGTGTCAACAAAACAGTGGAGCAAACCCACTGAGATAAAATAGCCCAGCAGCACCACAATAGACTGTGGGCCACTCGAATGTGGAGCGCAACGCTGTTACATGTGAGTCAGGTGGACAGATGACAAAGGGAAGTTTTAGGATTTAGTACGTAGTAGACTCTGACCTGAGTTAACAGAATACTGTACCTGCACTGCCTAACTGTCAGTTGAGCTAAGTAGCGTCAAGTTACAGAAACAACTGGTATAGTAGAAGGGTGATGGTGTGGGGAGCCAGCGGTGCTCTAAAGCTGCCGATGTAGAATAACATGTGGCAGCGACGCCATGGTTGGAAGCATCGGGTTCCGGCGTTGCCTGTCACTGTGGCCAGCCTCAAGATGCCTGCACCTACAGAGGGACATGAGTGGCTTGTGCTGCACCACCAACAGCTCCAAGCACACTCCCCATATCCAGTGTGATCAGCATCATCATTATACATATTGGCTAGAGATGGGAACACCTCAGCTACTGTGCCGCAATGCCTAACAAAAAAGGAATAAAATGTAACCGGTGCAAACCGGCTGAGCCACCGGTAACAAATGTGCATCGTTCCGATAGACTACCAGCCGGCTACTGAGCATCAAACATTTACTATGCAAAATTATATAAGGATAAATGCTTTTATCGTGGTTGGATGGGAAGGCTAAGAGTGAAGGGGTCGGACAAAGAAACTCACAGCACAAACGCTAGTGAGGTCGGCTCCTAGCTATATCAAAATATGTATCCAGCCAGACGTGTTCGTCGTCTTTCGAAACCTAACCAGGGAGCCGAGGCCAGCTCAGAAGTGAAGGTCTACATTCTTCTCAAGCAAGTCATCACTTGGCCACCTCTCCTATTCATTCATCCACAACCCCGACGGGCAAACAACGCATGTCGCGGGAGACGGTAAGCTGGCATGCGTAACACTTGACCTAGCCACAGGAGTTTGTGCGCGAAGTGAGGCGTGGAGCGGTTCATTTCCTTTTCCTGTGCCATAAACAAGGCGTCGAACACGCTGGTTGCTAACTCGGTGTTCCCACCGGATGTGAGCTAAATTGCGGAGGCACCGGTGATCAAACGCAACGAGCCTCTTCAGGTCCACTGCATTAAGGGGCCAGATTTCACAACCATACAGCAGGATCTAACATACCGCTGCAGTCTACACTGAACTCTTCAGGGGGAGTGATGTCGCGCCGCCGCCATAAGTAACGAAGGTCAGTAAAAGCGCCTCAAGCTTTTGCTATACTGTTCGTGATCTCCTCTTCAGTATACTGGGTGCTGATATAACTTCCCAGGTACTTGAATTTTCGAACGACTTCTATCTGATCCCCACCAAGGGTCAGCGTAGGAGGCGGTCCAAGCCAACCTTGGAGGAACTCTTTGCACATTGAGGATGCGAAGCAAAGTCCGAATTGACGGACAGCCGGTGCTACTCTTTTCAGTGCTGATTGGCACGTTTGTGAGCTGTCACATATTGGGGCAATGTCGTCAACATACTCTCAGGCAAGAAGTCGTTCTCCTGGGAGCAGATCCACACCATCTAACTCGTGTCCTGTGAAGGCGGTTTCCATGACTTCATTATTAGCGAAGTTAAAGAGGAAATGTGCCAGCGGGCATCCGTGTCTCACACCGCTGGAGATATTAAAGGGCGATGCCAGCTTGCCGTAAGCTCTCATTCTTCCCGAACTACGCGCACATAATGCTCGAATTATCCAGATATCCAGATATCCGGATATCCAGTGTAAACCCGAAGGAATAAGACCGGGAGCCATGTGGACGGGAGCCACGTTTTATCAGCAGTGCCTGCTCACACTCCTTTACAAGCAAAGACAAGCACGCTGTGTTTGGGAATCAAACGCACATAAGGCGGTGGCTGGATCGTAGTCCGTTCCAGATTAAGTGCATGGATCGACTATGTGAGCCTAGCACGGCCAGAAGGACCGTGCTCCCCGTCCCCTCCAGCAACGACCAACTGTCGTTTAGAGCTAGTATAGACGTAGTAGTGGGTAATAGACAGGTAGGCACCTTGTCAAAATGCACCTCAAGTACAGTCACACCGCTATTGCTTAATGTAAGCAACAGCCAATTCCTTGAAACAACGATATTAAATAAAATAAACGGAATATTACGTACATATATGCCGACATAGCTGATTAACGAATGAGGGTATGAAATAACTTGCTTGCCAAACTATTCGTTATAGTTTCAAGACCTCAGAGCTATATTTTAGGAAAATGCCATGAGCATGAAAATTTTATCAGGGTTAACTACAAGTAACTGGAGTGACGTGTGCAAGTTAATAGAAGATAGTTCTCTTAGACCTTAATGAGACAATATAGCAAGCCCACCACCTGAGATAAAGCGACCCAACATGCAAGTTCACGGTTAGTAAATCGGATGCAGCGTACCTAAAAACGCTGCGCCGGTTCTGCCTACGTTCTCGACTTGACCCGTCGTCGCTTCGGTAATGGCGTCGGGTGGCCTCGCTCCCGGCTCACTAGGCCTGCCTGACTTAGGTGCTCGCGACTGCATGTGCTACAGCGCCATGCGCTAGATGTCGATGGAGTACAACACATCGACTTCTGCCGCTTCCAAACTTGTCGCTACTTCTCTGCATGCATGAGACCTTTCTCTTGCACCTTGGCAGCTGCTTTCGTGATCAGGTCTCGTCTTGCACCCCGATCGACCGCCTTTGATTTCTATGATCTGCAAGCAGTTATCACGTGAGAGGAACCCTTTGCTCAGGTCCTGGTAACGTAGTTTCGGCTTATCCACATGTTGCTTTTTAATACTCAGCTGACCATATAAGAGTTGTTTCGGTATCCGCGCCAAATCCATCCGGCTTACATGACCAAACCACCTTAGGTATCCCAGCAAAAGTATGTAGTCCACTGCGTACCATCCACTTCGGCGCAACACCCACCTTATCTCAGCAACCGATGTGCATAATCCGTAGCAAACCTCGTTGACGTAACCCCTCAAGATATCGCACATCCCGACAGTACGTCATCCACGTTTCACTGAAGTACAGAAGGACGGGCAGCAACATGGATTTGTACACCCTCGAACTTGTAAATAAATAAATAAATAAATTTTTATTCTCGACAATGCAAGGCACACCTTTACAGGCATGATCATACTTAGCTAACATAGTGCGAACAAATTGTACAAAAGGACATGTTTAGCATAACAGTGTATGTAAGTATATGGGTGTATATACTTATGTAATTGTGTAGGAATGTAGCTTGTGTTTTTGAATGCGCCGCAGAATTTTTGACTGATTGTTATCGTCAGGAATGTGGGAATAAGCGATTGATTTTAGTGGATTGGATAGCATTTCCGAATGTCCACGGTCCGAATGTCTAACGGTAAGCTGCTGGTTGTTCTACACTTGGTACACTGACTTCCCTTGTGCCACCGTTGCTTTCGAGATGCGCATACAAAGCTCACTGTGAAGCTGCTGTTCAGTCGACATCACACGCCCAAGGTAGCAGAAGCCGGAAGTGGTTTTTAATACATCATCACTTATGCTGATTAGCAGCAATATTGTTGATTGCCCATCTGGGGAAGGCTGAAAAGTTCGTACGGTTTTTGCTTGTGTTGATGGGTAACCAGAAGTTGGCCGCTGTCGAAGCCAGAGTACTAGTTAAATGCTGCAAATCATCCGCGCTATACGCATACAAGGCCAAGTCTTCAGCAATCAGCAACCTACGGATATTTGTCTCACAGACCAGGGTTCTTGCACCGAAACGACGGCTTTTCAGTACCTCATAATGACGCCGTAATGGTTAGGTAAACCACTCGATATTGTAACTCTACGGCGTCACTGGTAAGCCGGATGGACACATAAGAGAACGAGAAAAAGCCGGAATTAAGATATAAAATCCGCAGTTGTTGGGAGATTAAGGAAAATGAACTACCAAGGATTCAGGCAAAAAAGGAGCAGTGGTTTGTAGGGACAATTTCCGTAGCTGAAAGCAAGATAGCGTAGTAAATTTCGCGATGTTATAAAGCTATAGTAATAGAATACTATGGGCAAGCGTCGACCAAATAGACCAAATAATTCACTCGACTTTGGTGATCTACCGCGGCACAGGTAAGTCAAATGGAGAGGAGGAAGAGTAGGCGTACTATTTTGGTACATGTCGAAGCAGAGCCAGATCTTGTTGAAAAGCTTAAAGGTAATGGACTGTTAAGCAGTCGGTTAAATGTAGTAGCGGTGATTTATAGAAACACTTGCTGTACCTGAATGAAAGTTAAGGTAGTAGCGCCAGCCATGATATGAACCTGTTGATATAGAGTTAAATGATGCAACAGCGCCATAATAGTTAAGTGAACCACGCAAAGGTGGAGCTGTACGGTGTCACCAGTAACTCAAAAACACATAGAGCACAGAGAAATAAGGAGGAGGGTAATTATGTAGAAGCATTTGCTCTTAATTGAGAGTATTTGAAAGAGGCTGTTGAAAAATTAATTAAGTGGAGAAGCAGTGATTTATGGTGCCAATTGAAGTTGCTGAAAGAATGATAACAAAGTACAGCCAGCGATGCTATGAACCCACAGTGCTATAATAACATGAGCAGCGTCGACCGAATAGGCTAAATGACAAACACGCAGGTGAAGCTGTACGGTGTCACAGGTAAGTCAAGTGGTCGGAGATGACAGCGGGCTTAGTATCCAGATTCCTGCCATAGTAGAGCCCGCTCTTGGTTGAATGATTAAGAGCTATGGACTATTAAGCAGTCGGATAAGAGTATACTAGGGGATTTATAAAAAATTGCTGTAGCTGGAGGGTAGGTACGTCAAATGTACGGAGAGAACCGAGAGGGTACGAGCTAGATTTATGATGTAGCACAGTTTCCCCTTGGTTAAAACATTGAGGCATGTGGACTGTTGAGCAAGCAACCAATATTAGGAGCAGTGGTTTATAGGAACAATTGCTGTGGATAAAGGAAGGATAGGGTAGTAAATCCGGCGGTGATATGAACACGCAGCTATGGAATTAAGTGGGACAGCAGTGCAAAAATGATTATGCAAACCACTAGGAGGTGCAGCGCTACGGTGTAATAGGATAGTCAGCTGGACAGAGATGACAGTGAGGGAAGCTACGATATTTATAATGAAGAAGGATTTGCTCTTAGTTAAGAGTTTACGGAATATGTACTACCGAGCTGTCAGTTGAGCTAAGGAGTGTCGATTTACAGAAACAATTTTGTGGTTGAAGGGGTGATGGGTTAGGGGAGTCAGCTGTGCAAGGAACCTGTAGATGTGGAATAAGATGTGGCAGCTCTGTCACAATGGTTGAGTGAACCACTTGAATTTGGAGCTCAACTATATCACAGATATGTCGGACAGACACAGTACAGAGCGGCTAAGGGCGGGATTAAGTAGACAAAAGAAACTGCTCTTGTTAGAGCATTAAAAGTACTAGCGCTGTCAAGCTGTCCGTTGAGAGGAGTAGCGGTTATTTTCCGAAATAACTGCTGCAACTGAAGGTTAGATGGTTATGGGTGCCAGCGATGCTATGAACCTGCAGATGTTAAAAGCTGGGGCAGCGGTGCCAAAATGATTAAGTTAACCACTCGAAGGCGTTGCACTGCAGAGGCACGAATATGGCAACTGCACACAGAAAACAGGAAGGTTAATAGCCGGATTACATGCTGCTCAGAATGCGTCCATAAATAAATAAATGAGACGCAGCTGTCCGAGCGGTTATTTTAAAGTAGGAGCTGAGATAATAAGAAACAACGCCGTAGATGAGGAGAAGGTATAACAGCGGAGCTAACGGTGCTATAAAACTGCAATTGCAAAATACAATGGTGAGGCGGAGTCACGATGGAATATTTGATTCATTAAAACCTGGAGTTCTACAGTGTCACGGGTAGGACAAATAAAATCGGAAACCGCGGGGCAAGATCCTGTTCAATTCCGGAGCAGAATTTGCTCGTTGTGGTAGTTAATATGCAAGACGTATAGCTGGAAGCATAACCAGTTGGTTGGGTCAAATGCCTACAAGCCATTTTGTAGGCTTAGGTTTCTGGTAGATTTTGGGATACGAATACAATAGGCTGTAATACGTTGAGTTGGTTGACATGAGGTCGGAAGACAAATTGGTGAAGTGCAGAACAACATAGTTGAAGACAACTTGTTTTACATGGCTGCGTAGCGGTTTAAGAAGTTCGCACGCAGTTTAGGTGCGACTTCGATAATTGTAAAGTGCAAAATGCGTTGCGGAGGTCATAGTGCTGTTTATTTCGAAAATGGCGGGCGAAACCTGGAGAGTGGATCCGCTCGTAGATAATATCAAACCAAAGCGATAACTTGATTTTCAGCCTTCGTAGCCACACAGGATCTAGGTGCAGTTGCGTGCAACGTGATGAGTAGCTGTCTGTGTGTCGTACCCAGGAGTTGTCGAGTGAAGGAGCGCTGAACATGTTCAAGCCCCTGGGTAACAGCTTCCCTTGTGTTGCAGTAGATCATCGAGCAGTAATCCAGTACTGGACTGTACACGTGTTGTACAATAGAACTTTGGCTCCGGTTAAATAAAACACCCTAAATAGTATGGCATTGAAGTTTTGGCTTTGGCTGAAGAAAACTGTACGCGTTCTGATAGTTAGTGTATTGGAACAATGCAGTCCTAAATTACAGACTTGGCTGTTATGGATAAGAGGTGAACCCTGAATTGTCAATGGGCTGGACTGGATATCACACCTGTATGTGATAATGAAGTTATTGTCGGTAAAGAAGTTCATTTTGCAGTTGGTGCATAACTTTTTAAGGGCATAAAGGTCTGCTTGTATGTTAAGGAGCCTTGTATCCTAATTTGTGCAATCAAAGGTATAGGCAACCTTGATGCTATCAGCACACAGGTATTCCAAACCGTGTTCAAAGTCTCAGTGACATCGCACATGCAGATGAATATTATCAATGAACCAAGTACGCTGCCCTAGATGGCTCCAATGGTAACGGGTCTACGGCTTCATAGATAAGTGCCGATTTGGACAGCCTGAGTCCGGTTAGCGAGGTATGAGTTGAACCGAACGAGCAGCGAGTCTTGTATATCATATACGAACCAGATGACCAATACTAGGTCGTGAGGAACCTCGTCGTCGGCCTGCTACGTGTCCAAAAAAATAATTATGTAGGCCTAACCTTGCGCGCCATAGTTGGTGATATGATTCACGAGCTCAGGCAAATATGATGGGTAAGAGGGACATTTTATAAAGCCATGCTGAGACTTGCTTATCAGGTTTCGTGACAGAAGCAAGTTCCGGGTCTCTATTTTCACATACCTGATCATGCCTCCATGGGCGTGCCTCTCATAGTCGAAAATAAAATATTTATTTATTTATTTGTTTAACTTCTCCATGAGTTTAAGGAGAATAGATGTCTGACTAATCGGACGATACTTAGTCACATTATCTTTAGGGCCGTTTTTATGGCGGTGGTGATTAGGGCACGATTCCAGTAGGAGAAAACACCACTGAACTGCATGGAAAGATTAAAGCTTTTTTGTAGGAGGAACGGGATGTCTGGGCCTCTTTGTTTTAGAAGCACTGCAGGGATGCCATTGTGGCCCTTTCAGTAGAATGGTTGCACTAGGCTAATTGCTTTCTTGTTAGCAGTTATGCTGAATTGTACACTCTTCAAAGAGTAGTTGGTGCGTGCTGTAAGTTGAATTGGTGATGGCACGGAGGTACTGGCGTTGAAAGAAGCACAGAACAGAAGGTTCAATACGTTGCAGGTTACCCACGGACCTTCGGTTGAGAACAGAGTGGATATACAGCTTGAAGTGCCGGTTTTTCCGCTACGCCCTCAGCGGTTAAGCAGTTAGACGAGATTTTTGATTTTTTGTTTGCACGCGTGCCGTGCTTCGGTTCGTCGTTGTTCGGAAACTTGTAGCTCGAGTTTGATGCACAGCGAGTGTAGTTTTAAGAGGATTGGGATGTCGTGGGTCCTTCTATATGGGCTTGCTAGGTTACTCAATTTCCAACGCATAGCTTCACGCATGGTGCCACGTCTTTTATTCGCAAAGCTTGTACGCTGCACTACGAGAGCTTACTTATCGAGACAGTCCCCAAAATTTCGTAGATTCATGCTGATGCACTTTGGGGTCTCGTGTAAGGAAGAGTCGGTCCCAACGGGCAGATGGTAGTAGGACTTCAAAATTAGCACAAGTTATGTCGCTAAACTACCGGAACTAAACTTCATACTGGCTGGGAAAGAAGTCATTTGAGGTTAGGAAGAGTTCGAGCGTCACAAGGTTATGGTCACTGCCCTGCAAACAGCTTATTGTTTTGCGGCCCCCGCAGGTACACCGAGAGTAAAGGTAAGGTCGAGTACGCAAATATTTGAATGTCTTTCTCCCCAACAATGGCACACCACGACGGCGGTTTCGTCCTGGTTTGGGCTCGTCAGGTGGGGCGGAACTCAGAGCTTAGTTTTCACGTCAGATGCTCTGAAAACTATGCTACTGAGATCCGAGAGCAAGGCTTGGCAAAGCGGAAACTA
>CALYDF020004701.1:0-15742 GCA_944474145.2 Dicrocoelium dendriticum | reverse complement strand
GCATCATCATCATCATCATCATCATACAGGTTAGCTAGAGGTGGGGAACACCTCAGCTACTGTGCCGCAATACATAGAAAAAATGAGAGAGAAAAATAAAATAACTGGTGAAAGCTGGCTGAGCTACCAGTAACGGATGGGCATCGTTCCGGTAAGCTACCAGCCGGCTGCTATGCACCCAAAAAAATTATAATGCAAAATTATATAAGGCTAAGTAATGAGATCTTGGTTGGAGGGGGAAGCTAAGAGAGATGGGGTGGGACAAAGAAACTCACAGCACGAATGACACTGAAGTCGGCTCCTAGCCATATCAGCAACTGTGTCCAACCAAACGTGTTCATCTTCCTTCGGACCCCAACCAGGGAGCCGAGACGCTCCAACCGAGGCCAGTTCAGAAGTGAGGGTCTTCATTTCTCTGGACCAAGTCATCTCTTGGCCACCCCTTCTCTTCTTCCATCCACATCCTCGGCGCGCAAAAACCACACGTCGCGAGAATCGGTGGGTTGACATGGGCAACAGGTGGCCAAGCGATCAAAGCCTGATGCGTGAAATAACGGTGTTGAGCGGTTCAGTTCCCTTTTCTGCGCCATAAACCAAGCGTCGAACACGCTCGTTGCTCACACGGTGTTACCACCAAATGTGAGCTAAATTACGAAGGCACCGGTGGTCGAACGTAACTAGCCTCTTCAGGTCCGCTGCTTTAAGTGGCCAGGTTTCACAACCGTACAGTAGGGTCGAACGTACTGTTGCATTGTACACTCTACCCTTCAGGGTGAGAGTGATGTCGCGCGAGCGTCATAAGTGTTGACGGTTAGCAAAAGCGCCCCGAGCTCTTGCTATACGGTTCGTAATCTCGACATCAATCCCACGAGCGCTGATACAACTTCCCAGATAGTTGAATTTTTGAACGACTTCTAGCTAATCCCCACCAACGGTCAGCCTCTGAGGCGCTCCAGATCAATCTTGGAGAAACGCTTTGCACTTCGAGGGTGCGAAGCAAAGCCCGAAGTGAAGGACAGCTAGTGCTAATCTGTCCAGTGCCGCTTGGCACGTTTGTGAGCTGTCACAGATGGGGGCAATGTCATCAGCATACTCGAAGTCAAGAAGTCGTTCTCCTGGGAGCAGCTGAAAACCTTCTAAGTCGTTTTATGGACGCGATTTCCATGACTTCGTCCACAGCGAAGTTGAATAGGAAAGGTGACAGCGGGCATCCTTGTCTCACACCACTGGATATATTAAAAGGCGACGACAACTTGCCGTAAGCTCTCACTCTGCCCGAGCTACGCGGATATAATGCTCGGATAATATTCACATATTTCTCATGTACACCTTTTCTGAGTAGACAGTCCCAAAGTGCAAGTCTATCCACCGAATCGAATGCACCTTTGGTATGGAGGAACACAATAACGGTGGGCCGCCAATATATGTGACGGGGCTCCAACAACTGACGCAAGGTGAAGTTGTGGTCAATGCAACCACGACCTCGACGAAATCCAGCTTGCTCTTCACGAATCTGGCTTTCACGAGTGCCAGTCAGTCTGTGAAGGATGACAGAGGCAAGCAATTTGGAGGCGACGGAAATCAGACTGATTCCTCTATGGTTGCCGCATTCCGATCGTGAGCCTCCTTTGAAAATTGTGACTACGTTGGAGCGGCTCTAGTTGGTTAGGACAGTTTGCTGCTCCCAAAGTTTAACTAGTAACTCATGCAAATCATCCACAAGAGCAGGTCCCCCGAATTTGAAGAGGGCTGGAGGAAGATCATCAGGTCCCGCGGCTTTATTTAACTTCAACAGTTTGATCTCATGTTCGACTTCTGAGCGAGAGGGTGGATCCAAAGGAACAGCCCACGGAGCAGGGCGATCACTGGTCGGCGAGAAATCTAACAATTCCGACCGATTAAATTGCCTTTCAAAGTGCTCAGTCCAACGTTCCACTGCTTGAACCTTCCGAGCGGTCAGATAGAACGCAACTTGTGCTTCCGTTGCGACAGATTATCGAACGACCGCGGTGGTGTACTGCTCTTCATCCGGTATTTGTGTGGAAGGCTGGTAAGTACCTTCCGAAGTGAGAATGGTCTGTGTGAGAAAGTGTGCTGCTCAATCCTGAGGCATGACATATTTTTGATGGGTGTAGAGTAACACAGTCAGCGTAGTTGCTGTTTGGATTAGTTGCCGCATGTGCGAAACCGCAAGAGTCTGACGTCCAAATTCCCCACGGGCATTTGGAATTCGAGGCTGGGTTTACTGAGATGAAATTCGAAAACGGGACAGCAAAATACATCTGCCAGCCGATGCGCCTTACACCGCACTTAAATCCATCGCTCTTGCGCCTGATGTTGACTAGCTGCGAGCATCGTGTTCGTGATGTTTCGGTCCTAGACGCCATGGCAATTAATGATCATTCAATGGTTATGGTCAACTTCTAGCTTTCGGTAACATACTCGTATCCGCTGGTGCCATCCTAAAACTACTGGAGGCGGACTTTGATGGTCCCACTCAAGCCGCTAACCAAGTGGACTGGTCATTGCCACAGGATTCATCCTCTTTAACCTGTTAGTCTGTTATAAATAAACGTGTGAATTCGATGTGCGCCCGAGTTGCGCACATCAATCATCGGGAAAGCTGGACCAGTGAAACCACAATGACTCGACAAGGTGTATGGTTGGTTGGCTCGAAGGCGACGAGTATTGTGGAATAAATTCCTCTTGTCTGGCTCTGTCGGCGATTACGAGCTGTACAAAAGGCAACGTAATTCATGCAACAGCGAAGAGGAGCATGCATGCGCAGCATAAACGCCCCCCAAGCTTGTTTTTGCTTACATGAAACGGTGTCTGAGACCGGCAGGCGGCGCCTCGTTTTATCTGGTCAGAGTGGCTCCCTCTGACCCCCTCATTTCGCCTATTCCCATTTTCGTGGTCCTTCTTGTTACGGACATCCATGACCGATGCGTCATGTCACACCCACTAACTACACGCGCCCAATCACATGACTATAGTGCGTTCGCTGATTAGCCGCTGTTTCTCATTGGTTCATTTTTGTCCTATAAGTTTTCACTTAGCTCCGGTTAAGAGCAGAGTACAGCTTAACACCTACCATCCGGCGTTGGGAGTATTCCTGCGTCTAAACTGACTACGAGTCTGCTGCAGTTGCTGGAGTGGAAAAATCTCCTGACCACGGCGCAGCACGGCTTTATGAAGAGTCGCTCCTGTATAACCGAACTGCTGTTGACGCGGCAGAAATGGTTGCAAGCGTTGAATTGGGAGATGTCGGTGGATATGATCTCCATTGGTTTCAACATATGGTTCGAAAAAGTGGACCATGAAGTTCGTCGCAACATGCTGAAGATTTGCGGTTTTGGTGGTTTACTGTACCACTGGATAAAATGACTTTCATATTTGACGGAAATGGAGGGTACAAGTGGATGACCATCTAACGGACTGGGATTCCTCCACCAGTGGTGTAACCCAAGTTATAGTACTGGGGCCAATTTGATTCCTGATCCACATCAACGAATTGCCTCCGCTTCTTCGGGCACCTTACGCCATGTTCGCAGCCGACCTGATGGGCAAAAGAAAAACGGATACTCCTGACGACTGTGACATACTTCAGCATGACCTTGACCTCCTGTCCAGATGGTCTGCAAATAGCCATCTGTCAGTCAACCCAGTCGAACCATGATGTATGACGCTGTGGAAGGGTGTTTAGGGGCGTACGTATACGATGGCTGGCCAACCGCTGCTTCTCACACATTCCGTGAAGAATGTCGGAGTACGCAGGCGCTACGGTTCGAAATCCATAAACCACACGAAGAAGCTATATGGAAACAGACTGCGCGTGCTTTCTGCGCTCCAACACGGTTTCTGCTATGGGTCTGAAGGCATTGAGACGTGCCTCTTGTTTTCCATCAAAAGACCGACGTTCGAGTACGGATCAGCCATCTCTTATCGGATCACCCGTGACGAGTTGCAAAGACTAGAACGTGTTCAGCATGTGGCAACAGGGCTCTTCGCCAGTTTACGGAGTATGCCGTATGAAGACCGATGCAGACGACTAGGGCTGTACACCATGTCTTATCGTCCGTTTAGACTTAGGCACATTGTGACGAATCTGATGTTACATCTGGGTGAATTCCCCACGCTGGGGCCACTGCTTCAGTTGCGGGCACCAAGCAGCGATCGCAAGCATCGGTACAAGCTACTGTTAGCTTGTACGCCGTAACGGCGCTTCGCTGCTGCGCGACCACCACCAGTGGCGCGCGGGCTGAGTATACCGCGAGGACGCCCACCCCTACATGATTCGAACCGATGAACTTATGGATGCAAACCAAACGTGCAGACCACTCGGCCACTGGCAGATATACAGAAAACAAAGCATTATCGTTTGTTCAGTACTGTCAACTGGGACTCATTCAAGGACCTGGTTCGTTCGATGAATTGGGATAAATTATTTCTCTCTTCATGTCCTCAACCTGCGACGGACCTGTTTTATAGTATAATTGGCTTCCGCCTCGATTCTGCAATACCACTAAAATGTACTTACCAAACCAAACCTAAATGCGATAGCAAGGCATTGAAGGCAACGCGAAAGCTTCATAGGATTCGTCAGCAATTCAAGTTAACTGCTGACTTTGCGCTATTATTACAGCAGTGGAAGCTCGTCAAAGAACAGAGGCATCAACGTGACAAAGCTCTCATTCTAGAAGAGTATAAAGCTCTGAACGGCCCTAGCAAAATGGCTGCGCTAGTCAAACTATTCCGTGCCCGGGGTTCGCGTTGCAGCGACATTCTCAACTTTATCACCACGCCTGATGGAACGTACTACGACACACCAGGTGATATCTGCGAAGCTTTCAGTGCTTATTTTGCCGAATCAATGCTCAATGAATCATCAAACACACCAACACTTATCATGCCGCAGAGTGATGAAGGTCTGTGCACAGTGGAATTCACTATAGCGAAAATCACTGATCAAGTCGCTCGCTTATACTCCTCTACGTGCGCAATAATTGTTGGGATCCCCCATGTTTAATAAAAAGCAGTGGTAGTGACTTCTTTCTGCTATTGTTCAACACCTTTACACTCTCTTTTAACAACGGAGTATACCCTACTCAACGGCAAACTTCTGTTGTTATCCCGAGACATAAACATGTCGCTGCCCACGAGGTTAAAAAGTCTGATCACATCAATCACACACACATCGTATCTAGAATAATGGAGAGGATAGTGAAAGATGAACTATTTATGTTCTTGAACAAGGTTAACATCATCAGCGATTCGCAACACGGCTTCATGCAAGGTTGATCCTGCGCAACATACCAGACTGACTTTTTAAACCACACAACGGCTGCCATTGACAACGGAAACAGTGTCGTATTCCTGTTCCTCGATATGCAAAAAGCCTTTGATGGAGTGCCTCACGGAAGGTTACTAAACAAAATAAAGGCTATAAGCATTGGAGAACCGATGTTTTCTTGGCTATCTTCATATTTAATTGGTAGCCAGCAGGTGGTGCGCATAGGCGACCTTTTTGTTGAACCGAAAGCCATCACTAGTGGAGTGATTCAAGGGAGTGTTCTTGGTCCTTTTCTTTTTCTAATTTATATTAACTATAAATTCCAGAGAACGAGAAATAATGTTGCATTTAGCTTTGCTGATGACATTAAAGTGGTCTACTCACAACCACGTGCAATTATTCAGAAATCCGTACGTCTAATTCAGGATGACCTATCTGCCCTTGACTCCTGGTGCCAACTGTTGCGGATGTCATGTGTCGTAGACAAATGTAATATTTCGTCGTACAAATGCCAAGTACCGCCAGAGAGTTTAGTATTGGAAGACGCATATATCTCGCAATGCAGGACAGTTCGCGACTTGGGCGTGCGATATTCACATTTAAGTTTTCTGAACACTGTGACTTCCAAGTTTCGAAAACCCTGAAAACCATCGGTTATATCTGTCATCATTTTTCCGGAATCGCGCATATGGCTTTACAAAACATATGTATTGCCGTGTATGGAATACTGTAAAACGGTACTGTCTAATCTGCGGAAATCCAACCAGCATGATCTTGTGAGGATCCTGAGTCACTTCACGAAAACCTTCTGTGGCAATTCCTCAAAGTCGACATACAGGGAGCGATGTGATAAACTTGGATTTGACCCAGTTTGGCCTCGGATAATGAAGCTGCACATTTGTATTATTTACAGAATCATTGAACAATGAACAATGAACAATGAATTTATACGGGTTAAGAAGCGTTGTTTTACAAGCCCCGTTGGATAGTTGGTGGGGATATCAACATAATAATTATGATGAAAAGGATAGTAAAATAGTTAACACTTTAAATACGAACATAAGGACTTATCGTTTGCTTCGCTGCAGTCCTGCGATCCACTTAGATTCACAACACTCACAGTTAACAACAAATAATTCCAGGTGTAGGATGGAGACATAGTGTTAAGTAACAAAGTGTAAGTGGATGAGTGCATCGTCCAACCGTCTTTTAAATATTGTTAGTGTCGGTGCAGAGACGACCGATTCTGGGAGAGCATTCCACGGGTGACAGACACGGATGGAAAAGAAATTTCTGCGACACTCCAGATGACTGTATTGTTCTGCGAGTTTTAGTGAGTGGCTCCTCAGGTTTGTATTGCTGCTGAGTTGCAGTAAACGGCGGCACACATGATGTGGGTCTCGCAGAATCAAGTATGTCATAATCAGGTCACCTCGTATCCTGCGATAGCTTCCACTGAACAATCCTAGTCGTCGCAGCCTCTCCTGGTAGGACAGATTGCGCATTCCAGTTACGTTATTAGATGCCCGGCGTTGAGGCTGCTCCAGTGCATTAAGGTCGTGTTTCAGCGATGGATGCCAGGCTTGAATTGCGTATTCGACATGGGGGCGAACATGCGCACTGAGCATTTGTCGAAATATGGAGCTGTTCATTTGTCCAAACGCCCGCCTCAACAGCCCAACGTGTTGGTTCCCGGTCTTCGAGGCCTTTTCGGATTGCCTGGAGCAACCCAAGTCATCTTGAACCAGGACACCCAAGTCCCGTTCGAGAGTTGCTTGTTGCAGTACATCCGTTCCGAGTCTGTATGAGTAGCTGCTTTGATGTCGGATGGAAAGCACCTTGCATTTACTGACGTTCAAATGCAATAAGTTTTCGATCGACCATTGAAACACTGTATCTAAGTCACTTTGGAGCAAAAGTTGGTCGGCGTTCGCCTGGATCCTGCGCCAGATCTTGATATCGTCGGCAAACATTAGGAAGTTTGAAGCGATTCCCTGTGCAAGGTCATTAATAAACACCAGAAACAAACGTGGACCCTAGAACTGAGCCTTGCGGCACACCACACTCCACTTGTATGGGGTCCGATAAAGAGCTCCGAACTCTGACCACTAATTGCCTTTGAAATAGAAAGTTGGCGATCCAGCTTAAAAGAGGGTCGCCAAACCTGCAATGCTGCAGCTTGGATAGAAGTATCCGATGGTCTAGACGATCGAAAGCCTTGGAAAAATCCAGGTAGATCACGTCGACACCTTCTCCAGCGTCAGCTGCCTCGGTCCAACTGCTGCGTGCAATGAGTAAATTAGTTGTACATGACCGCTGTCGACGGAAACCGTGCTGTTCACGAGTGATGAGGTTGCAGTTTTCCAGATAGCACATCAGTGCATCGGCAACTATGGATTCCATGACCTTGGACAGTATAGGAAGAAGGGTTACTGGGCGGTAGTTGGAGGGATCAGATCTGCTTCCACCTTTGTGAATCGGGCTTATTATTCCAAGCTTCCACATGGCGGAAAGTTGGTTCTTGTCTAAGCAGTGCTGAAAAAACTGAGCTAAATGTTCTGCCAGTTGGTTTGCTGCTGCTCCCAATGCCTCTGGACGAATGGCGTCGACACCCGGCGAGCTGTGTTTGCGTAGAGAAGTCAGCTTTTACAATACAGCCTCTGCGGTAAAACTGATGTGGGTTAGTCCTGGTGAGCAGAATACAAAGCTTGGTAGATCGCTTGGTGGCAAGACCCTATGAAACGTGGGGGCGTATTGCATCTGCAGCGCGTTTGCAGCTTCCATAGACGTTCTTGTTGGGCCATCAGCCGTCTTGAGTGGAGGAAATCCTTGCCTCACCTTTCGTAGGCTATTAACGTGCTTGTACAGCAGTTTGTGGTTAGCACTGAAGGTTTTTGCGATGTTCTGCTGATGGGCGGCTTTGTCTTCTCTTAACAGTTGAGTGCAGTGGTTATGTTGGGCTACGTAGTTGTCCCACGTTTCTGGTGCTGGAGCTTCTCTGTACACTCGCCAGGCTGCGTTGCGTACTGTCATCCATTTTCGGGTTCTGCTCCTAACGAAAGAAACGGATTTGCACTTATTGCAAGCTTTTATCTCTGAAGCCTGTGCAATCAGCTGACTGAATGTTTTTACGAACTCGAGCCAGGCGACTTCCGGGGGTTCTTCTTCGAGGAAAGACCATGTTGTGGCGCTGACTAGCTGGGCGAGTCGGTCGTACCTAGTGATGGTTCGCACAGTATCATCGTTATCATTCCGATATTCTGCATAGCAGACGAAGTTGAAACTGATGACTGCGTGATCACTGCGACCCAACGGGCAGTCTGAAACCAACGCATCAATCATATGCTCCTCGTTGGTAAGCACAAGATCCAACACAGATGGCCTGTTACCAGTTCTGAACCGTCTTGATAACCGTGTTCACATATCTTTAAACAGCAGATATCCAATAGGTAAGAAAGAGGGAAAGATCATGATTCCAAAATTTTACAACGCAAATCAGAGAACGTTTATTTCGAACCCAATACTCCTAATTTTGGAACAAACTTCCAAGTGATATCAGAACATGATTTAAACTTTGAGATTTTAAGCTTGCGACTAGTAAGCATTTACCCGTCCAAAACATGATTATGATGTTCGGGACGTCAGATTCCCTAGAAAATGCATTCGAAAACGGTATCGATTGTGTCTGAATAAATTTCCGAAACACACACACATAAAATTTCGGACAAAGAAACCATACATTACATCATTTTTCGGCCCAAATATCTGTCTTATGAATGCAAAGAATCCTGATAAAATTTCAGGAAAAAATTATCAGAACGATGCTGATTATTCTGTCTAACGTAACTTGTAATTGCTCCAATGCTTATTTCTGAAAATGCTCTAACGCAATGTCATGGAAAAATGCGAGATATGGTATATATGTGTTGTTGACAACAGAGAGTAACATCAGCATCTTCAAACGTCGGCTTATCCGGATGGTTGGCAGGTTATATTTGATATCGAATATTCGGCACTACTAAAAGTGAAGCACTCAGTCACATGTTATCCGTGGCGGAACGCTACAACAGCTCCCTATGCAAACCTTCTGATTCACCGTCTTTCGGACACACACCAGGAAACCGGGAGGTTATAACCTAGACCAACGGCGAAGTAAGTGTCTTCATTCCTTTTGATCAACTCATCACCAGACTTCCTCTCCTTTTCTTCCTTGCACACCCTCAGTGAGAAAACAAAGCACTCCTCGGGAATTGATGGAAAACATTTGGGTAAGCCATCGGAGCCTGGCGCCTGAAGTAACGATGCTGAGCGATTCAATTCTTTTGCTTCTTCCTCTTCTTCTGCTTGTGTTTTAAACTAGGCGTCGAACATGCTCATTGCTCACATGGTGTTCCCACCAGATATGAGCCAAAGCGCGAAGGCAACGTTGGTAGATCCTAAGTAAACTCTTTATGTCCGCTGATCTGAGGGGCCAGGTTTCACAACCGTAGAGTAGTGTCGAACGTACCGATGCATTGTGCACTAAGCCCTTCAGGGAGAGAATGATGTCGTGCCGGTGCCATAGGTGGCGAAGGTTAGCAAAAGCGCATCGTGCTTTTGTTACACGGCGCTGATACAACTGGCTAGGTCCTAGACTTTCTGAACGAATTCTATCCGATGCCCATCAAGGATCAGCGAAGGAAGCGGTTCGAGCCAATCTCGGAGGACAGCTTCCGATTTAGAGGATGAAAAGAAGAGCCCGAAATGACTAACAGTCCGTGGTAATTTGTCCCGTGACGCATGACTCGTTTGTTTGCTGTTATATATGAGGGCAATGTCGTTAGCAAGATCCAAGTCAAAAAGTCCTTCACATGGGAGTAGCGCCGCACCTTATAAGTCGTATCCAGCGAACCTCGTTTCTATTGCTTTGTCATTAACGAAGTAGAAGAGGAAAGATGACAGCGGGTATCCTTGTCTTACACCGTTGGAGATTTTGAAGGGCGGCGACACCTGGTTGTAAGCGCTCACTTTGACCAAGCTAAGCGCGTAAAGCGCTCGGAGAATATTTACATATTCCTCGGGCACACCTTCCCTGAGTAGATAGTCTTAAAGCGCACGTCGATCCACCGAACCGAACACAACTTCGATCTTGGGAAACACAACCACGGGTGGCCGCCAATATAGGTGACGGTACTCCACCATTTGGCTCAAAGTGAAGATGTGATCAATGCATCCCCGAGCTCAACAAAACCCGGCTTCGTACTCAAGTATCTGGCCTTCACGAGTGCAAGACAATCTTTGAAGAATGACAGAGGAGAGCAATTTGGACGCGATAGAGATCAGACTTGTGCCCCTATGGTTACCGCATTCTGAACTGGAAGATCGGACAAATAACAGAACGGCTCCAGTCGGTTTGGACAGTTTCCTGCTCCCATGTATCACTAATAATTTGTGAAACTCAGCAAGAAGCACGGGATTGGATGAAAACCTCTGGTTTCGTGGCCTTATGCAACCACAGCAGTCAAATCTCACGTTCGATTTCTGAGCGAGAGGGCGGATCCATAGGGCTAGCCCAGGGAGCAGGGCGATCAATGACTGGTGCGAAATCACACAATTCCCGTGGATTAACTTGCCTTTCGAAATGATCACCCCAACACCCCAAGCTTTTTAACCACTTGTAGATAGGATGACCGCTTTCGTCACATATATTTTAACTAACGCCAGGTCTCCTGTATCAGACGGAATAACATCCGATGATTGCAAACTGTAGGCCCACTTCCATCTCTGACGCACCAACAGACCACGGGGATTCGCGGTCTCTCTGCAGGTTAGCACGGAGTTTTGTCCTAAAGTCTTTGCGAGTCTCATTGTGTTCGGTTCCAGCCGCAATATGCCAGCGAGCATGGATAGGTTCCAGAGACTAGGAGGAGACCCAATGTCCACGTTGGCTATTAGATTTGCCACATGAGAATGTACCTGCTACTAGTAAGCCCTGGGGAACTTGCGACCAGTGACATTCAACTGGATTCAGTGAGCGTTTGCTAAACCCGCATGTCAGGGTATTTCGATACGCCTTCAGAACGTCTAACTTCACCAGTTGGCTGGTGTATACGCGCTCACAGTGTCGTCGAGGGCATCCGCCACAACGTACCCACAGCTCAGCACATACAAGTGCATGATCTGTGTCCACACATGTGCATCTTATCGAGCAACATTTCTGGACGCAGTCTCTCACGCGGTAGCTGATCGCCAGGTGATCGATTTGCGTCCATAGCTGGTTCGAAGTTGGTGGGCGCCATGTCACCTTCCAGCGGATGCTGTGTCGGAAGTCAGTGCTGGCAAGAAATAAGCGACCGCCTTCACGCAAATGGATTAACCGCTGATCGTTATCATTTCGGGAGCCTACACCGTGTTGGCCTCCCGGATGCAGTTCATCAGCGGACAATTTTCCAACTTGAGCTTTTAGATCCCCAGTCAGCACTGAATACTGAATGCTGAATATCGAACGTAGAGATCTAGTTGGTATGTGTTTGTGTTGGCCCATTGTAATTAGTTCAGACACAAGCGCAGAGTCATGAGGATGAGGATGAGGATGCTGATATTGATGATGATGGTGATGATGGTGATGGTGATGATAATGAGGATTGATGATGATGAATTAATTCATTCTTCGCTGAAAGTATTATGCTCGGACAAAACTATTCCTGTTTAGTGATGGTCAGCCAGTTTTTGGCAACCGGTGGAGTGCGGCTTACCGCATAGTTCGGTACTTTGGCCTCGTCTGTTTTCATCCTTATAAACTATCTAGGCATAGTTATCGCCTCAGAAGTTTAACTCATCGCGAACAACCTTAAGATTTGACAGGCATTCAAGGGATTTGTCAAGCACGGAATCAGCCAACGTGATCTCCATATGGCCTGGAGTCGGTCACTGAGGAACACGCTGTCATACAATTGGACAAGCGAAGCGTTGTCCGTATCCATATCTTCAAACATATGGGGCGCGATTTGAATACCACATCTCAAGGATATGATTCCAGTGTGCTGGTACGAACGACTTTGATTCTTCCAGCTAGTCTGAGTCCCCTTCAAAAAGTGGAAAGCGGCATGTTTGGTTTTCTGCGTAGGACACTCGGGAATTTGGATTCACGTGTTTGATTTCTGATGCTCAGTACTTGCGTGTATCTCCATGTAGGACGTTATCTAGGCTTTACGACTATGTCCAGAGCATACAGTTGCAGCTCTCGAGATCCTACTAGGTACAACAAAAATATCAATGTTTTGTGCCCCCTTCTGCCTCAGGAGCAGTTGAAGAAACTCGGTGTGTTCACTGAACCCTACTGGCGACTACATAGAGACTTCATATTAAAGTACCAAGTACTGAAAGATCCCCGTTACTTATGCCGCCACCTTCTAAACACAGCATGAGCAAGAACCTGAGTGGCAGTGTTTTGCATCCACAATACACTCGCCTAATTTTTCAGCAACCTTACTTATCCCTTTGGCGTTGCTAACACTGGAAAGTCCCCCTAAACTCAATTGTGTGCCTCACATCGGCCCTTTTCAATCTACGCTTGAACATTAAGCTCAGCTCCGTACACTTTGTTGTATGATCAGGTGCTCTGCAGTGAATTCCGGCTAACCGGCTTTTTGTAGTTTTACTCAATACAAGCATGTGCATTAACCATATTCTTTTATTATTTCGCTTGTATGGTGTTATCTCATTCCTACATCCCGGATTCTTATTTGCCGTTTCCCCATTGCTTCGCGGATACTCATATCCTTTTGTCCAATTGTGTATTCTTCGAATTGGTTATTCCTTTTGTTATCAATTTACGGGGTCTGTAATCCTATGCTTCTTTTACTCTGCATATAGGATTTTTAATATACCCGTGATTTGATGACTTACGACTTCGGAGAACATCTCTGTTGCCGGTACTTTCCACTGTCCCGCTATCTCTACATGAGGAGTGCAGCTGAGTACAGAAGGGTTCGTGGAGCCCAGTGTTGGAAGCATGCAACGTCGAACAATTATGTCTACAATACCATGACTGTGTTCAAAAGGAAATATCTACTAGATCAGGGATAGTCTACAAATGGTAAATTCGTGAGCCGGTATACATTGTGATTTGGTACTTCCATCTTATCTATGGAGTGCATAAATTTTTATCTAATGCATCCAGAACTGGATCCCCCTTGAGCATGGCTATTTGCGTACTTGCAAGAGTCGACGTGATCGAACACTGTGGAATTCTCCAACATCGAGATGGTTGCTCAGTCATCATCTAAGTGTTTTGAAATACTTACACAGTAAAACAAGAAAGTTGAAGGGTGAACCTCACGTCCAATAGGATAGAACACAAGCTTTGATGGACCGGAGAACCAAAGAGCGCGCGATAGAGGCGCATCTAAATGGATCAAAGTAAGACAACAGGACTCGGGACTTTTGTGACTACCTCCTTTATATGGATGGACCTTGATGCATCTTGACACAGAACGATCCATCTCACTGATAACGTTGAGTTTATTTGTCTGGGTTTTGGTCATCCGCTTTGAGACATACTATGTTAACTGAAAGCCAATGTCAGCTTTGAAGTAAACCTGTTCCATTTCAAACCTGGGTCCACATCTGAAGTGGCGAGGTTCGGCGCTGCAGTTTTGCGTGTTGTCAACATCGAGGCTTTCCTTGACAAGAGGGATTGTCAACTCAGACCGTCAGTGTGAAGCCGAGAGTATTCTGTGAGTTCGGAGAACACGAACACCTTTGCACTTTGATACCTTTTGTGACGAGTGAATGCTTACGGACAAGCTTGTGAATCTATTGAGGTAGGTAAAAATTTGTATCAGGCTCGGTTAACACTTTCTATTCAATCGGACTGCCTGATCTCGCAGTATTTTTGAACGCTTTAAAACAACAGCTATATTTGCATACTTGGAAATTTTAGGTGCGGTGTTTGCAACTTACTGCAGGTTGAGCTAGGCCAATGGAGTTGGAATGTATAGTCGTCTTGTGCATCCCGGTTGTTTATGATCATTTTAATGAAATTCCAATTTATATGCCTGTCATCATGGAACCTCATAATCTTAAGTGCTTGCCCACTGTCTCTACTGGGTTTCCATAAGGGGCACCTTATGTTAATAGTACATAAACTTGGCACTGTACAGTCCATTGAGTATAATGAACAAATAATTCACTAAGTTTATGATAGACGGTCGCGCTGCTCATCAGAGAAGGGCATCACTTAATAGTTGCTAAGATCATGACGATATGATCTTCGTTGTGTACGCGCCGGTGACAGGTCACTGTGATCAGCGTGGTCAGGTAAGCAACAGCATGCGTCATGTATGATCCAGAGTGACAGGTCTGACCGATTGGCTGTGCACGACTTGACAGTTGACAAGCCAGCTGTTAGTCTGACCCCGCCATCTCAATTACTGATAAGAAGAGATGATGAGTCTTTGATGGGATAAGTATAGCACGTATAGTCGTATTGACCGTGCTGCGTTCGGATAGCGGTAAAACTGTCATCCTACAACCGGCAATATCTTCCCAAAATTTCACATGTGAGCAATCGTAAACTGCACAATATACGATCAAATGTTTCGACAGCAACTCGAGTAAATAGTCCTTTACCCTTACCACAAATTACGTGCCAAGTCCTTTCAAGACTGTGAATGTGCTAAGGATCTGATACGTGTACATGAACTTCTCACGAGTTCTTGAATGCGGCGGTCTTGGGCTTGATCAAACAGTTGTCTCAGTCTTAAACGATGTCCCAACAAGGTGCACGCTCCTACAATCTGGAACCTGGAATAGCCAGTATGGTGAAATTCTCACATTTACAAGTGCGTAGTCGTGCAAAATTCACAGGTTATCGCTCGATGCCTATCCTTCCGCAGTTTTCTGAAGCTGTAATTACAGAAGCATTCACACAGTCTTCGGAGAAATGAGACTCACACGCCTTGGAACAGTACAAGTTTCGACAAAAACGCCCATGCTCTACGGACTTTTTCTTAGCCTTCAAACCAACCTGAATCTATCAAGTAAGGACAAACTGTTTGTACAACCTGTTGCAGCGCTTCTACTTTACCTCTGCTCTCTGTCCAGACGACTGTCTTACTGCTGATAGCTGCCCGCTTAAAACTGCGACTGTCTGACTGATCAGTCACGCGCCCAGCCAACCGACGGAATACAAAGGGCCAGAACTAGGTAGACAGACAGACGTATTGTATGAGAGCACGGCATAAAAAATAGGTTGTTGACAACTACTAACATGATAATATTGGAGATGCTAATTGATGTTAATTAATACAACTCAAATGGCTCAAGTTCATGACCCAACTTGCCGCTGATTCCACATCGATTTGCATTTTGATCTGTACTCGAGTTCGATCTCTAGTTGTAGATCGATCCGCTTCTACGCCACTGCTCTCAGCTTGATCGCTGGCTGTAAGCTTTCTCTCCGTAACA
>CALYDF020004700.1:0-15742 GCA_944474145.2 Dicrocoelium dendriticum | reverse complement strand
CGAAGCAAGTGCCAGCGGTGTTCATCCAGGTGGCAATGTTAACTATTGATTTACTGTCACACCGGCTATTTCTTTTGTGGTTTTGCTGGCAATAGCTGTTCCAGCTCCCTATTTAAAGAGTGATAAGGTAAACCAAGCGTAGGCTAGTAACAAAAAGGGGGAGCTAGTTGTTCACCCACCATTACGCATAACGCATGGTAGGCGTTGGAGCCAGCTAAAAGCTAAATAACACACGGGCGGCCAAGATAAGACAAGTGGTGGTCGAACTTTTCTGGTGGTCCAGCCAGCCAGTGTGACAGGGGGCTCTCTGTCTTTCGTTAGCTTTCTTGCCAGTTAATTGGAATCTGGAAATGTGTGTTTTATTAGTAAAAGCAGTTAAAGAAGAGGGTCTGGTTTTCTTTTGCCTTTCTACTGGTGTTGTCAGTAGTGATAGTCATATATATACCAGCTACAGCTAAGTAGATGGAGCCAAGGGAGGATAAGCGGAGAGCAAAATGTCTGATTCTTGTGCAAAGAACTTTTAAAATGCTCTGTTTGTCGACAATATGAAAGAGCTATATTATTTTACCGTTTACACACTGATAGTAGTTGGAAACGGCGGAGTAAACTAGCTAGTGCTCATGCTTAATGAAAACGCATCAGTTAAGGCCAGCTAGCAACCTACCTCTACGAAAGCACATAAAGGTTCATCTAAAGCCGGTATTCAGATGGTTTTGGACAATTCTAATCCTAACCTTAGGTGTATCAGCAGCAACAAACGCTTTCAACTTCTAGTGCAAAGCTTAGGTCTGGTAGGATGCCTTTCCTAGATGTACCGCAAAACTCGTAAGCCTAATATTTTTACATTGACTCAGTGGTCTAAGTAGTTGGAGTGATAAACGTAAAGCGGAATACAAGGAATGAAGAGGCAGATACGATGTAAATATTTAAGTTCATCTACTCGAGTGGCTTCGCCATTGACCCGCAATATCCTATACGATGATTACCTACGGGTTTGCGAAACTGCGTTAATAGGCTAGGCTGTACTGTTCTTCTGGTGTGGCGTAGCGCAAGGCTGTAGGTGGACAGAGGTGCACTTGGAAGCAGGAGCTGAAGTTATTGCCGGCCAAACAGGGTGTCGTTGCTCCATCACGCCTTCCGGGCAGTAGGCCATGTGACTCGCGTTGTGCTTGCCTCGATAAGTACAGGACCTGCGTCGCAACGGACGCCAGTGGCGCGTCGGCTGCCATCTTCTAGTGGGATTGTCTGTTTAAACTTTGTTTGTTGCTGAGTTATCTGCGGGGTAATGGCTGATTATGACGCGTAGCATTGAACGAAGCAAGAAAGGTGTCTCGCGGATGCCACCTTATCTTTGCACCATAGCCAGTTGCTTGTGAGAATAGGTTGTGTACAAAAGGTGCAGGCGCAAAGACCATGAACTTTTGCTTACGGTATTTGCCTCCTCTGCTAAGTTCCCCATCTCTCCCTCTTAGTATTCTTTATTTCATAAGTCATCACGATTACATGGCAGCGGAGCCAATAATTGATGCACTGCTGTTGTTGTTTGGTTGATTTTTGCTGTGTGCTGGCGTAAAGGCTACATGGCTTTATCCCTTTCGGCGGCATTTCAAATTAAAAGGACGGCGTGGGCTATCCGGCCAGCTCACAAGCACTTCAAAGTGTTATTCCTCCTCATGCTGTGCCAGCCTTCCCGCTGGTGGATAACGTGCAGCTTAAAGTCCGTCAATAACGTTCGCATCCCTTATGGGGCCTGGGAACAATAATAATGTTTGGTGGCTCCCTCGATTGCCAATCCATCTGGCATCACCCGGTGTAACCATACTACGCATTCTACGTAGGACAGTACACAGAGGAAAAGTTACCCGCATTGTCATAGTGCGAAGGTATGTTCTTCGTGACACCCATCTGCACGCCAAACACTGGCTCGTCCGTTTGACCGGCATGGCAATGCATTACTTTTGTACATGTATACCAAATACAGTGCAGAGGCATTTGGATAGTGTCTAGGAGTGTTCTTTCGCCACGACCTGGCAAGATCTTCGGGTACTCTCCAGTAGGCATACGCTTTCCTTGTTGGATGGGCACGGGGTATCGATGTTGGAAGGGAGTACCCTTTTGGGTAGTTATCCTTTGCGATCTTCACCACTGCTTGGTGCTACCTTCACTGGTGATCCAAAGTTGTTCACCGCTTCCAAGCGTAGGGTGAGTGGTCCGCAGTGTTTTGGAACCGAGGTTATACTGTGAACATTGGACCTTGGGGCTAACGCCCCGTTTGGCGCCTTACATTAAGCCGTAATCGTTTCCGCTGTCTGTACACCAGGTAACAGCCTTCCCGATTTACCTTTTGATACTTGAGTCACGCTGTTTAAACGGGTGTTGTCGTATTCAATGAATACCGGCCCCAATGCGTCCTACGCTGCTTTGGTCAACGAACGTAATGCTGTACATTGCAGCGTGAAATGCTTAAAGCCCGTGGCGGACGAGTGAAGTGTCATGCAGCGCTACGTATGCAACTGCCGGTTACCGATAGACCCGCAAGGCTTTCAGCCCTGCTCAGTAGGTCATGCGTTCGACTAGCGATAGCATCCCGTGGGATAGCCTTCCATGCCGTCGTCGTCGATTAAAGCTTGTTGAGGTGCAAAGCCTGTTCGGCAGGCGCACGCCTGTGTGATGTGGAAGGCATAGCCACAGTGGGCGATCTGTGGCACTACTTTCGAGGCCAGGAGACAGCTGCTGCTGAGGAGACCATCAAGCCCGCAAACTGTAGGCGTTCTGACCCGTTTGATGAGAACAATTCGACGATTGGCGCATTGGTGTCGGAGAAGGATGCAGCATTTGCTGTGCATGTGAGAGACCCTAGTGACTTGGGGAAGAAGCGTTAGTTTCGCAGAAATCAACTGCGACTGACTCGCGAACACCGTCGCATTAAAAATGCATTGTGGACGGAGAAGGCGAAGTAGATGAGATGCCACTCCGAAAGCCGCCAACACAAGGAAGGTGGTGGATGGACCGAGGTCGGAGCCGCTGAGGACGCTGATCCATGGTAGTTGGGGTGCTACCTGTACACAGCTGTAGTCATAATGCCGATCTGGCAACTATACTGACTGTCTTTTGAACAACCGTTCAGAGATCCACTGTCCTACATTGAACGGCCTTAAGCAGTAGGGGGTGAAGGCGTGTCTGTAAGACACTCCGACATTGGATGAGACGCAGAGAACACGTACTCAGCTGCGAAACCGAAAGTGTGCCCGTTCGGACGGGATGCCGCCTGAAGTATAGAAACATGGCCGACCCGCGTTGGTGACAGCGCTGTATCATAAATCGACACAGAGCACTACGTCTTATGTATCTATTAAGGTAACATTTACCGAACTCCATCTTCCCTACTTCAGCACATACACCAGCTAAACTCCTTTACCCCTCCCGAGGCAATATTCTATAAACTTTCTTACATGTTTAAAGAACCCCTTCCCCCAAAACCTCTTAACATCCGCACTGAGTCATCATCAACTTCGATGCATAGATAACATTATTTAATGCAAGGTCATCATTCCTAGCGGGCGTCAACAACATTCCATTTAGGACTCCTAGCAGGATAAGGATGTTGATCACAATAACAAAACAGCTGCGGTCCTCATTCTTAAATGTAAATTTCCTCTGCGTCCGCATTTGTGTACCACATAAACATATGAAATTAAAAAGACAATTTTTCTTTAGACAACATATCATTCCCGAAATCTCTTCCTTTTCCCCTATCCCATATATTATGCATCAGGCACGCAGTACTTGGTACCCTTACACCCAATCTTAAATACGCATATGCGTTTCTTAGTTATGAGCATACCAGTGTCTCTTACTAACTTCATTTACATATACCTGCTCATATATATCCGTATACGTACTTACATATATATATATATATATCGGTTGAGAGAACGGGACATGTTAACTCACACATTCCCTTGGCTAACGACTTACAAGGATTCCGCTCATCATTTCGCTTGCACGCTGACCACTTATGGAGTCGTGTACAGTCTGTCGCTACATATACAATTTACTTATTAAAATTTATATACTTATTTACCGCACTACAACACAATGGGTACTTAAAAACCGTATACTATACATGGACACTCATGTAGTTCAGCTTACTAACCACACATCCTAGCAACCATTTCATTGCGTGGGAACACAGAGCTGCTGTTCTTAAGCAATTAATCACATTCAGTTACTGTTTAAACCACCCGCGTACAGTTATATGGTAACTTGACACTATTTTTAAGACATCGCAATTACGCAAATCACAGTACCTTTTCCAGCTTTTTAGCATTCCTGAGCTCATTATACACATCTTTTACAAAATTCCCTATTTAACTTCATACATTTAGCGAACTCGGCACCCAGCTGTCCAGTTGATTAAGAGCCTGTATTAGAAATATCGCCATTGGCAGGCTCAGCGGTTCCGTGTCTCCGATTTACCTAGATCGGACCGCGGTTTATCCAGCTTCTACAATGCCCGCGGATACCAGATAATCTAACACGACTGAATAGCTAGGACAAATCACGGCCAACCATCTCAGTCAAGATACGGTAGCTTAGGATTAAGTCCCCTCTAATCCTTCGATAGTGCATTGAATGCACACCCAAACTAAGTAGGTGTAGTGGCGTCGACATGGTCCTGTTTGTCTGTGTAATAGGTTATTAAAGTATAATATCATTCTGTACATAGGCAACTTAAGAAGCCTGCATGTTGGAACCATAACTACGTGCACTTTAGCCATCCAGACGAATCGCATTCCCTTGTTTCTGGCTTTTCAGCCTCGAAGAGCGTTTGCTGCATCTCGGCTGGCGAGTACACCTTTCCCCTAGCTCGAACAATTGTTACGGTGCCCCCAGCTTGCGGGAATGTGTGCTTCGACAATAAACGTTTACCTCGCCCACATATCCGCCATTTACCGAATTTTCATTGTGGTAGTGTTTGTCGCCGGTTTTCCCTTTTTAAACTCGTCTTACGTCATGTTTTGCCGTTATTGTGGTTGTGTTACGGTTGTATACGTGCTTGTTTTAATTCTGCTTAGTTTTGCCTTTCAACACGGTTGTCTTGCTAACAACCGAGGCGGATGAACCCCTTGCTTTCTTGTCTGAAGGAGTCAAATGCAGATTGTGGCAATTCTGCTCGTTCAAGACCAGTTACGGTTTCATCTGATGGTATGTAGTGTGATGTTTGCTCCCGCTGGTATCACGAAAGTTGTACCGGCCTCCACGCAAAGCAGTACAAGGTGCACTCGTCCAGTGAAAACGTACTGTTTATATGTGCTGATTGTTGCGCTCAGAAAGCGATGCACCCGGCTTTCGCCTTTGCTAAATTCAAAGCACTGGCATCCAGATTTGCAGTTGTAGAGAAGGCGTTAGTCGAGCCTTCCTCTTTTGCTTGGCTCAAACCTAGTGGAGTTGATTATTGAATCCCTGACTATTGCGAATGTAGACGCTGTAACGGACTGTTTCTCTGCTGACAGTCCATCCGTTGCTGAAGCGTGCATCCTACCAGCTGTTCACATGGTGCCAACTGACACAGATGCCACGGAAGGCACTGTTGATCCGCCCCAAGTGGAAGGCGAGTCACGGGCGCCTGAGCCAGTAAAGCATAACCGGAAGAGGGCAAGGAAAGCGCGCAAACCGGCTCCCATACCGGGGGATAAAACGCTCAAGAGGCAAGCGCCTGGGCTGGAAACATCACCTTGTGCTGCTATTCACTCAGTGAGACAGGAGGCGCCGTTGCCTTTAGTCTAACCGATTCCTGTCAAACAACCATGTGGTGTGCATAGTAGAGTATGTGGAGTAAATCTACTTCGTCAAGGCGATGCTTACGCAGATAGCAGGGTGATACATAGCAAGGTCACTAAATCCAGTGTCTCTCTTCTCACCGAGCACATGCTTGATGATATTGGCTGGCTTAAAGTCTGCGTGACCAGGCTTTTAGCGCCAGGTTTCCCTGGCGTTACTGTCAGAAAGCTCATCAGGTGGCGGAACGTTCCGGTTAGTCAGCCAAACCCTCGACCACGTCCACTTAGGGTGGTTCAGTAAACTCCAAAAGAGCGCATTGCTTTACTGTGATCTGGCTTTAAGCTAGAGGATACCAACGCCAGTGTGCAAACAGACCTTCCGTTAGTGGATATATCAAAGTTAACGGAAGCCAACAAAGACCAAAAAGCCGGCGCGCAGCCGACGAGCTAACTTTCGGAATGCTGGGTTTTCAGGTGGTCAGCCGGCGGTCCTTTTCCGCCCTACCAGAACCTATTCTAATTGCGCACGACCGAGGGCTTGTTTTGCCGGAGTCCTCCAAGTAGTACTTAGTACCGTGCGTAGCCTGAGGAACAAGACGTGCGAAGTGGGTCTGCTCGTAGCCAAATCTCGTCCAGATATACTTGCTTCCACTGAAACGTTGCTGACTGAGGAAATCAAAGATGGCGAAGTTTATCTGCCTGGAGACTCATTGTTCCGCGCTGACCGCTCCATCGGCCGTCAAGGGTGGTGCAGCTCATTATGTGATATCAGGTCGACGTATTAAACACCAGCGTATTTCAGTTTCTCGACAAAACTTTTGAGGCGCTTTCACGCTTGATTTGCGCTTCCTCGGTTACGGTTACCGTGGTGTTAGTGTTTAGAAGCCCTTTTAGAACATCAAATGCAATCATTGAGTTTATGCACACTCACTCTGCAAACGCGTCTGGTGTTGGAAGACTTCAACCTTCCAGTGGTTTGTTGGGATGAGCTATCTTGCAGTTCGGCGCTGGGATCATTCGGCGCAGAACTGCTGGAGTTAACGCTGCAGGTACCACTACACCAGTTCGTTGACCTACCCACTAGGTACATGTGCAATCAGCAGCCGTCCATTTTAGATCTTGTTTTTGTTAAGTCACTTGCTTTGTAAAGATATTAGTTGCGGCTCGCCTCTTGGCGCCATCAAGCAGGTTTGCATGTCTTTCCAGTGTATCCGCATCAGTCCTCGCCTAGCTACCACTAGTTGGTATTCGAACAGTTAAGCCGCAGGCTTCCAAGCGATGCGGGATAAAGTTAGGGCATCGCCTTGTGTGAAACCTGAGACCGACACTGTTCAATAGCCTGGGAAAGCTTAGGACGTACCACTTAGACAGTTCTAGGCCTCACATCCCACTGGTGAAAGAAAGAAATCGAGAGTTCATCCTACGTGGAATGATACCTCGGGGAAGAGCCAGCTAATGGAGTGGCCTAGAGGCTGGCAAGTGTATCAAACAGCTCAACCGAACAGCAGGTTTGGCAGGTATCGGTTGGTTCAAAATAAGTGCAAGCTTCATCTTAGGTTGGCCCAGCTTCAGTATGAAGTGGGCTTAGCTGATACTGCCTCGAAAACTTCCAAGCAATTCTTCGATTACGTTATCCGACAATGTGGTGCCAACTCGTCTAGATCACCGTTGCTCCGAGGATGTGGGCCCACGTCTATATTGAGTATGACAAGGCATGCGTGCTTGGTCCGCATTACGGAAGGGTCTTTGTCCGCGAAACAACTACGCCATGCAGCGAACTAGCAGCAAGAGTCGCTGAGACCTCTAATCTGGATAAAATTCCTGTAACTGTATCCCATGTTCTCCGGTGGCTGAGAGAGGTAAACTCTACTAAGACTTACCGGTCAGGTTCTACTCGCCCAAGATTGTTGCACGAAGTGACAGTACAACTTAGTGGACCTCTGACTTAGGTGTTTCAGCAGTCACTCAATATCTGTGCCTTACCTACCGAATGGAAGGAGGCTGTTGACATCCTGCGTTTAAAGTGCGGTGTCAAATACCTACCGGCTACTTACGGGCCTGTCAGCTTGAATAGCGTTGTGGTTAAGTAACTTGCAAAATTATTACGGGATGCAGTAGGGCACCAGTTGAATAGGTTTCACTTGTTTAGCGCAGTGCAACTGGGTTTTCTCGAAAGACGTTCGTGTCAAACGGACTTGCTGGTAGTTCGGGAGAGCTGGCCTGATGCCGTGGACAGTGGACCTGCGGAGGATGTGGTATACATTGATTTCGCCAAGGCCTTTGACACTGTCCCCCATGCGCGACTCTCACTGAAGTTGAGGTCGTATGGAATATCTGGTCTCGTTCTCCAGTTGGTGTCAGGTTTTCTGGATGGAGGGGAACAGTGTATTCGTGTTGGAAGCAGTCTATCGTTTTGACAAACTGTACTTAGCGGCGTCCCGCAAGGCTCTGTCCTAGGTCCGCTGCTTTTCGCAGCCTACGTGAATGACTTGCCGGAGGAGCTTGAGGTACAATCGCAGATGACCTAAAGCACTGGAATATTGTTGATATCCCTGGAGGTCCAGTGACTCTTCAACAGGCTCCTGATAGATTCTGGGAAGGTCTGCCTTGTGGTTGCTGCCCACAAACCGGGCAAAGTGTTCAGGGCTGCGTATCGGAGTGTCTGATTCCCCCAAGCGTTATGTGCTCGATGTCAGTGACCTTCCTCTCGTGACTCATATGGTTGATCTAGGTGCCATCCAATATTCCACACTACACTCGGCAGTCAATTGGAAGAGGGCGGCTAGTAAAGGGTTCCGGATGTTGTGGTTTATCCGCCGTTCTTTCAGGACCATAACCGCTAATAGGTTTGTGAAGCACTTCTCAGCTTTTTTGCGACCCTACCTAGAATATTTTGTCCATGGCAGTCTAACATGCCTTACCCTGGACAAAAGTGCACCAGCTGGGGTGCTGAGTGTCGGTACTAGGCTGTACGTGTGGTTACGACGACGAACTTACCCCGAAAGCCCATATAGCAGAAGCGTTCGGTCGCTTTATACCAGGTTCGTTTGGCCTCAAGGAAAATTCGGTAAATGGCGGGTATATGGGTGAGATAAACGTTTATTGTCAAAATGCACAAACCCGCTATCTGAAGGTATGTTCTATACTCAGATTTGAATGGCCAACCAAAAGCTTGGGACAGAACATACTGAAATAAACAAGCAAACTCTTTAGTAGATGGTTGCTAAATCTTAAGACTAAAAATAAAGCACCGGAAGAGGACTAGCTAGGGCGTATGTGGTAAGGTGTTGTGTACGATGGAATAACCGATGCTCTTTCCGAAACCCGCGGACAAAGTCCGGAGGTTGTTGGCGTATCTTATACAAACACGTGCACTATACAGACATGCAAAACACTTACTTCCCTAAATCATGCAAACTGTGCGATTTTATAGTATTTAAGATGGATTTACACATCAAGCGGCGGAACCTCCAGGTAACTACAGTACCCCAACGATTCTCCAATGTATCGAACTCGCGCTTACCATTAAGGCATCCCTCCCGGAGGCTAAATCTACTAACCTGATAGTCCGGATTTAGGACTGGCGAATGCGCCAAGCGCGGTCCAGAGTGTTGGGACAGTGTGATTACCGTACACAAGCTGTTTGATGAGAAGTAAAAACCGAGCGCTTATGGTTGCAAGTGAAAGCTTTTGTCAACGTGGCAGGTTCTTACGTAGAAAATAGTGTACGCAATGGTTTGAATGCGTTGCGGCGGTTAATTATTTTCTCGCTTATGGCGATAGCAGCTACGGTGGATGACTCCAGCTTCTTTAGCGTAGGTTCAAAGGGGCCGTATCAGGAACTTTCGGTGATCCTTGAAGGTATGGTACTTTTTTAGAGGAAAACGAGGACTTGGCCCTTTCCTCGGAACGTGGTTACAGCGGAAGCGTACAACATGGAAACAAAGCAGGTGTTTTCCGAGGGATGCCCTTAGCAATATATTCAAATCATTTGATTGCACAGCAAACGAACTAATGCTCGTGGAAAGCTGTAACCATCATGTAATTGCTAAACTGTTTTCCAACGGTTGCCGGTGTTACCATTGCATGGCTCGGTTCTCTGTAGGGAGGACGTTAGGAGATTGAATAAACTGGTCTGCGGCATTGGCACAATTTTCATGTGGGCAAGCCTTGGCTGTAACCCAAAATCGTTGGATAACTATTGAACAGGAAAACATGCTCTCCTACTTGCTGGCAAGGTTTCGTCGGACATAGGAGCTGCGTGCATTTGCACGCATTCAAAATGACATTCGTTTAACAAGGCGGGACTTGTATGACATACGCGCCGTCATGGTCAGGTGGGCGTCACGTAGGAGGAGGAGTTGACCCAGCTTTTGCGGAATGGCGGTGTGCTAAAATTAACGCTTGAAGGGGAGGAGAATCGTTAACTAGTTTCCGTCCCTTACCGCGAGCTAGATTTGGTGGGCCTATACGGGGAAGTGAGTTTGGAAGACTTAAATAAATAAATAAATAAATAGTATATTCTCGGTAAAACGAGACACACCTGTAAAGGCGTGATCAAATATGCATACAAGCATAGCTTCTGTGGAAAGTTAAGACATTTCGTTTTAATAAAAGTTATAAAAGAAAAGGTGTTGTCCGTATGAGTGAGCATACTGTCAGGTAATAGTCAGACCCAGGGATATTATGGCGCTGTGGCGCGCAAAAATCCGTCAAAACACAAGTTGGGGGTAATTTCGCCAGGTAGTGATCCGTGAGCACAGGAGCCTAAACAAGGTTTTGTTGTAACCAATAACCATTACGAGATAGAGAGGATCTGTGCTCCAACGAAGCATTCTTCATAGCAGAATTAGTTGCACAGGTTGGATGTAGAAGGCTGAGGACTGCGTCAGTGTGAAATGCTTAGCTGTGACTTTATTTTGTGGCGAGTCACATTCGCCACGTTGCAGTGTTGTTAAGCAGCCATTTGTGGCATTTTATAGGGAGAACGCTTGCCAGGCGAAAACCCACCACGTCCTGGAACACTGCCGTAGCTTTCGTTGAACAGTAGTGCAAGTCGGTTATGCATCGTATAGACCGATTTTGCATTCTATTGTTCGCAGTCGGTTGACAGCCAAAATTCTTCGCTGGTTGGCCGAATGGCTTAGTACTGATGCGGCAGCAGTCATTGAAGCCGGTCAATAATGCAAGATTCGAAGAGTCGAATGATAATTATGCAGGTGAGTAAACACATTGTTAATAGAGGCCGGCTCTTCTATTATATTCTTGCTCGGCTCGCAAACCATGTCCAGCTATCCTCGCTGGACTTGTCATGGGGTCGGTGAGTGAAGTTGTTTCTTGTGGCTGAATATGTTCTTAATAGGTAAAAACGCCATTCTCCGCAAATTGGATTTGGGATTCCTGCGAATGCAAGTAAGTGTAACTGTTTCCATAGCCAAGTGAAAATTCCATGGAAGACCATCGGAATAGCCACGTATACGTGCGCAACGCTGTCCGTGAAATGACATAAGAATAGCTCCAGGTGACTGGCGAATAGGAATGTTTGAGGCAGTGAAGGTAATCACGCCAGAGTTGTTTGTCTTCGGTTGTGGACCGGGGGATCCATGTACATATATTATTCCAGGTGAGTAAATTGTTCTCTGAGTACGAGGCAAGCTAAACCCATTTGTTTAGACCCCGTGAAGGTAGCGCCTCCGGAATGGCGGAATGAGCTCCATTTGGACCAGTGTGTGGGTTTTTTCATTTCCTGGAGAAAGGACCAGGCGGTTTGAGGATAGGTCGGCCAGTCCCAGTGGATAAACCTTCTTGTTTTGGCGGATGTACCTGTGGGAATCTCGGGAAAAACGGGCAACGGACAAGAGGTGGCCAACCAGAGACAGCAATGAATCAAGAAGCACTAACACAGACTGGTGGCGCTCACCGGTGCCTATGATACATTCAAACTTTTGTAATTTTGTTTAGTATACATAATTCGCAAGTGCGTTTTATACATTACGTCGCTGGTGTGACTCCGACTACAAATACTGCGTGGGAAGAAGGTTCTGCACGCGCAGGGTCAAAAGACCGATATAACAAAGCGTCTTAACAAAAGTTAAGCGAATGATGCGATGGTTTTAGAGAAACAGGTAAACCGATGATGATGGCAGAAGCCAGAATGCGAGAGGCATCTTATGTGAAACTGAGGACAACTACGTTGAGACGGAATTCGGGAGCAAGATTGGTAGAGCAACATTCCAAGAGGAAAAGGAATTTCAAGGAATCGGCTAGGAGCGAATGAATGCTGACGGCAATACGAGGAGTAGTTCGTAAGAGTAATTACACTAAAGCGTTCATGATTCTACAGTCCAGAAGCCGTCAGAACGTATCCGATTAGCCACTGCTTTATATCATGAGCCCTGGTGGGCTTTTAGAAGTCAGCGGGCATTGTATGAATTTCTTTTATGTCGTTTTGCTGAAAAAGGCGTAGGTCAGCAACCACGATGCAATGAGCGGTGTGCTCTTGTTGACCACCGGTGTGAACTGTGCACAAACGCTGGTTATGGACAAATACGCGGCGCTGGTATACGCATGTTGTGGTACGTCTACTGCTGCTACCAGACTATTATGCCGCGTGCATAGTTTGCGTGACATGTAGGTATGTTGCGCTCACCTTCGCTCCATTAACATGGAGGATAAAAGGGCGCTGTGCAGCATGCTGCTTTCTGTTATATACACACGACTGTATGCATTGTCATTGTCTGTTGGAGGGTTTGTCGGTGCGCAGCGGGGAAGGCTTTCAATACCTCCGTCGCACATGGATCCCATGGCAGCTTAACCGAGCAGGTCATTTAATGGGTCACGTAGTGCTCTTTGAATGCGACAGCGTCAATCGGGATTAAAATGAGAACGTTTGAAGAAAAGTTTAAATGAGCGGTCTACACCCGGTTGCTTGTTTCAGGTAATATTACAGCGGTGCAGAACTAATTTTAAGGAGAAGGAGACGGTGCTTGCTAACGATAAGCTTTGAAAATGCGACGTCGGACAGCGTGGTATTTGCGGGCCGTCCATTTTGAAGAACATGTCAGCTTACGCCTGTCAACTGTACGTGGGCCACAGGAAATGCGTTCGCATTCTCAGTGTGCACCCAAACGGCCGGTATAGGCTGGTGTAGGATGACCGCCTAGGCATGCAATATGTGCTTATTGTGGAGGGCAGCACTTGCGAATGTCGCTTCGATCGGAATCATTAAAAGCAGAGCCTTCTCTTTAACCGCTTTTGCAGGTAAACTTTCGCCCATCCAAATTCTTTTTCACAAGCATGAATGCTAACCAACGACAGAGAGGCCTTTGTCACACTGTCTAACTGGACATCCAGAACATTTCGACCACCAATACGGTTCATCTCGGCTGCCCGTGCGTTATTTATCTTTTTGCGGGCTCCATTGCCAACCATGCCTTATGCGTACCGGTGGGTGCATCACCAGATTCCAGCATTTTGTTGTTACTATCCTACCATTGGTTTAAATTATTATTATTTGCATATGGTGCTGGAACAGCCCATGCCAGCAAAACCACCACGGAATTTCCTGCTGATACAGTATAGTACTAAGTAACCTTGCCACATAGATGAATACCGTTGGCACTTGCTTCGGAACTTAAAATAGGAGAGAGATGGCTCGAAATCAATCATAAAGCTGCACCATAGTGTGCGTCAACAAATGAGGCCCAATAATCCCTCATGTTCGAGCATTCTCTACCACCAGAAGTAGAGTTAGTAATGCCCCATCAACGCAAACCCAAATGAATTTCACGTCTCGAAGCATTGCGCCAAATTTTACTAAATTGCCCGATACTCATTTCTTTATTATTGACATGCTCCTCTAGCGCGCTGGGGTTGGGGACATAGCCTCATGAATATAGAAGATCGGCACTAAGAGATAAAACTTGCGATGTTTATCTAAGAAATGCGTGAACCATCCAGACCAAAACGTGTCAAAAGTTCTAAAGGTCTCCTGTATTATTCAGATAGACCTAGCCCAGACAGCTGTGATATAAACTTTGCAAGCAATTGGAGGCTTAAAAATACTAAGCTATATTATTAGTTGTTTATGTGGTTCAGTGTTCTTGGAAAATGGTGCATTACAGCCTTCTGGGTTAATTATAAATTCTCTTTTAGTCCCTTGCAGTCATAACATTCCTAACTGGCATTCTTGTTATCGAATATTTTCCAACATTTGCTATTTATGCCTGAAAAGTCTGCTTTTCGGCCACCTACTTCGTACCTATTTGTTGCTGGGTATTACGGGCTATATAGATTACGTTTAGATAGGTATACCTATTTAGAACGTCTACCGCTGCGCGACTGTTTACATGGTCTTTTCATTTTTCTCATTTCTGCTTGCAAAGCACAAAGCCGCTGCCCGGTAGTCTCAGACTTAGCAGGGTACTTTAAAGATGACGACGTTTGTTGATTGGTCGGACGGGAGTGAAACAATTGGCCTCAAGACTCTGACATTCTAATCTGGTGTAACCTTAAAACTGTGTTTTAGTGTGCTATAAAGCCATCAATTGTTTGCCGCCGATTCGAATGCATGGCATTACGGTTAACCAAGTGCTGTAAATTTGGTAAATTAATTAGACAAAGAAATTTCCACACCCTTATGTCTAATATTGCACAGTGAGCGCATTATAATGCTAAAAGTCAAAATTAAGTCGCCTTTTTTCATGGATGATGTATGTAACTAATTCGCAGTCTTGGAAGTCCGTTAAAAACATTGGATTTCCGCAACGTATACCGCAAAAGCTTTCTTTTGTGACAGGCTTGTTGGCACGAGCGTCCGTCATAGTGTGTGGGTTATATTTTACGCGTCTTCTCGGCGTCCTGTTTAGATGTTGTTAAACACAAAACAGTACACAGACAACACGTGCAGCAAAACGGTTGTGCAATGATTGCAAACTGTTGTCCACTCAAGCAGCTGGGCACGCTGTGTTGCAAAATTGCTAATATCCAATTTGCGTTACTATGCGTCTACCTATCGATGTGGAAACATCGAAGTGTGTAATGCATGCAGCTATATTTGCCTTAAATATGCGTAACACTAATGCAATATTGGTAACTAAAGTAGAAATTATTCACTACAAGGTATAAAAGATAAGCATACCGTTTCTGAGCCCATTTATTAAAAATTCCTGCCGTCCACTTTTAGTTTCTTCCTGGACTATTTAATTAGTCTCCTATAGTGCCAGTATTTTTAGCCTCGGAATTTTAATGTGAAACGCATTATTAATATAATGAAATAAGTAACACTTGGAGCTTGTTATTTTCATAGCAGTGGATACATCATAGCAGACATAATTAAGTGGCTTCTTTAACAGCGAATATTTTGTTAAATCATAGGAAACTTATACAGCATTAATTTACCTATGAATTATCATTTTATCCAAACAAATGTACAGCAGCCCTCCCACTAAAGCGTGCTTTTGGCCGCTCGCGGAGAAGCAAAATGAGATGAAGATAAATGTCTTTGTGTCCATGTATTTGTTTAACCAATGTACTAAATAATTATCGGCGCTGTTTAGTGCGTTAAATCCTTCTTTATAACCGTACTTTCTATCAGCGCAAGTGACTTTTAGCACCCCATGGGTGACGAATAATTCGAACCGTGGTAGTACGTACTTACCAGCCTGTAATTGATTACCGCGTAACGTTGACGGGTTATGCATCCCTTCAGCGCTAGCAGCGAAAGTGTGTGCCGTCGTGTGAGTGTTGTAACTCCCTAAATGACCAGACGTTTGGCGCTCAGCAGTGCAAATGTACACCTTATGGGCGACCTTTTGGTCACTTAGTATATCTTCCAACGCCCCTCGAAATTCAGCACGAATTTTCATGGGTAAAAAGTGGTAAACAGGAAGCGGAACGCCCTTATATTAATTATAATTACGCAATGCATTAGCCAGAAACCCAAACCCAAAACTGGTTTT
>CALYDF020004699.1:0-15797 GCA_944474145.2 Dicrocoelium dendriticum | reverse complement strand
GGAGGAGGCAAGAGAGAGTCTAACTAGTGGATGTTTGAGAGAATTCAGTGGTCCAAACTGTCAAAGGTTTTTGAGAGGTCCAGGTAGCTGACATCTACTCCCCATCCACAATCAACTGCGCAGTCTGGCTATTACGTGCAATTAGCACGTTGGTAGCATATAAGCGATTTTGTCGTAAGCCATGTTGCTCCGGTACAATTATGGTGTGCTCTTCCAGATAGTGCATCAGTACGTTGGTGATGATAAATTCCATAAGTTGGCGAATAACAGGAAGCAGTGTTATAAGGCGGTACTTGGATGTGTCCGCACGACTACCTCCCTTATGAAAAGGGGTTATGTTCCCTCGCTTCCATATTACTGGAATTAGGTTCGCCTCTAGAGAGCTGATAAACATCCAGTACTTCTACTAGAGTGTTGGCTGCTATCTGCATTGTCTTTGGTCGATTGTTATGGACGCCAGGAGAGCCGTGCGTACGCAGAATCAATAACTCATCGAAATTGGCTTCTGGTGTGAACGTGATATTGAATAAACTTGACGGTGGAGTAATAGAAACGAGGAGAGCATTTGGGCTCGTTACCTGCTGGAACGTATGGGAATAATGAAACCGTAAGAGATCAGCTGCTTCCATTGGTGTTCGCATGTACCCATCAGTCGCGATTAGTGTGAAGATTCAGCGATTCACATTACGAAGGCCAATAACATACCTGCACATGTTTGCGTTTCATACATAATCGCTTCCTTAACACCTTCGTATGCTTCACCTTGTCCTCGCGGATCAAGTGCACGCAATAATTAGGTTTTGTCATATATGCAGTCCAGCTTTCGGGAAGCGGACAGTCCCTACTCCACAGAAATTCATTCCTTGTGATTTGATGATAGACGTTTCTGTTCAGATGCATGCGCTACCGGTGCGTTAAGCGTCATGTTGAAACTTTCCACTGCAACTCCTAAGGGGCATTCTGTTAACAATGTCCAAGATGTATCTTAACTAGTGTGAATAACGCGTGGTAGTGCATCAACACTATATGCTAAATCGTCCTCCATTTCAGGATACTCTGCGCAGCAAATATAGTTAAACAGTAGAGTAACGTGATCACTGCGACACAAGAGTGTGTTTGTAACTATTCCGTCGTTCATGAGTTCTCCGTTGGTGAGCATAAAAGCAAGTATCGACAGCCTGTTCGCGGTTCAAAATTTGGTGGATGAGGTGACATGATTGTGCAGAGAGTATCTGGAAATTCGTTGGTGAAGGCCGGCTTTAGCTTATTCGCCATCCGTTGCTATGTCGTGTACATTGAATTCTCCCGCGACTTGTTCCTTGCAATCCTCAAGACATGCTTTGTCCTGCAGTCCATTTCCAACGTCGCGTTTGGCGGTTGATAAGTTACGTCTACTAGATGTGAGTCCTTGTTCCGCAGTCATAGCCGGAACAGAAGCGAATCAGGAGCGCGAATTCCTGTTGTCAGTATGTTCACACCAGAGATTAGTTCTGTGCTAACGAATTAGCCCACTAGTCCATCCAATTCTGTAGTTCAGAAGCAGCGACATATCGGATAAATTGATCTCAGAATCTGTTTTCAGGTTTTAACCAGGTCCTTTTACTCGTGCTGAGGTCCCACTGTTGCGAGGCATCGCTTCTTTTAAGTTTGACCAAGTTTCTGAGAAGGTCTTTTGTGATAGTGTACAAAGAGCATATTGTTCTGGAAGATAATTGTTGTTAAATGTCAAATTCATATTTGGTTTTAAGCCGACCGTTAGATAGTCGGCCTTTAATCCTTCTTTGGTTGATCTTGGGTTTATGAATTTCAGTCAAGCTGCATGGACACATGGATTGTTCCAGCTTAGAATATTGGCTTAGCTTCTAAACGTGCTGTTGTTTTACCTGGGTGTTGCTGTGTCGGCCTCCCTGCAAGACGGGGGAGACAACGGAGTTACTCAGGTCACAAGTTCCATCGAATTGCTGACCACTCGTGGTAGTGTTCCTGATACCGTTAGCCGGGTCTCGGTTGGAGAAACGGATCGAAACTTCAAGCACTTAAACCGTACAACTTGCGCCATCCAATCGAAGTGTAGCGCCACTTTCATTCATCTTGGACCGTACCCTTTGTAGTGCTGTAAGAAAAGCGTTCCAAGTAAGCAATTTACCATGACACCGACCAGAGTCAGCGCCTTGCGTACATGTCAACACTGCTCTCGGTCATGTGTCTACGCTTCATCTTCGGAAAAACCCGGGAGCTCGGGTACACAAGGAACACATATGGGATTCTAACTGTCGCTTTTAGGAAGGCGGCGTTGCTTATCCGCTTCCTTTCAGTGACCTTACCAAGTAGGAGCTGGTAATATGCGAGGTCTTTTCGGGAAATGGCAAAGACAAATACCTGGGAACAGAGAGAAGATAGACGTTGTGAAATGTCAACATTTCTATTGTTCTCTTCAGTCGCAAACACTATACGAGAAGAAACACGCAACGAATTATATACATGGAAAAAATAAGCACAACGAATTATGTATATAATGTATATATATGTATGTACATGTATGTATATAATCCTTTGTCCCCACTGCCTTGCGGGTCAGGTTACTGAGCCAAAGGCTCCGGGCGGTGTACTCAAGCCAACCTCCAAATAACCCACTGTCCTGTGGGTAAGGCTATCGAGCCAAAGACACCGGGTGGAGTCCCTTAAGCAAACATCCGAAGCGCAACCGTCATCTCGAGTGCGATTAACCACCAATACAATCGGATGCCTGCGCGCAAAGCACTCAGCATCGGGTGCTGGAACCTGCGCATACCACTGGACGGGCACTCGAGTAAGCGCCCCGAGCGACTCACTGCAATCATCGAGATGGAACTGGCGCGCCACAACACCGATATTGCGACGCTCAGTGTGACTTGGCTCGCTGAGCAAGGTAAGTTGCATGAAGCAGGTGCTGGCTACACGTTCTACTGGGTGGACAACGCCGCCTCAGCACCACGTGATCATGGAGTCGGATTTGCAATATCCGACCGCCTCCATGGTCAGCTGGTGGGTGAACGAACAGGCATCAGCGAGCGAATGATGACCGTTGCCTACGACTCGGAAGAGGTAACTTTGCCACTTTTATAAGCATGTACGGTCCGACTATTTGTTATCATGATCACAGGCGTGATCATGTCTACACTCAGCTATCCTCCGTGATACGGTCTGTGCCGAGGAGCGACCAACTGTTTCTGCTTTGGGATTTCAACGCGCGTTTTGGGCGTGATGCATCGGTGTGGACAGTTGTCATCGGCACGCATGGCATTGGTTCAGCGAATGCGAACGGTGACAGACTGCTCTCTCTGTGTGCCACTCACAGCCTGACGATCACGAACACTCGGTTTGCACTGAGTGCGAGTGATATAGCAACTTGGACGCACCCACGGAGTGGTCACGCTCACCTGCTCGACTATGTCACCGTACGTCAGCATGCTATGCGTGAGGTGCGCATGGCACGTGTACTGCGTGGAGCTGAGTGTGGCACTGATCACAATTTGGTACGGACCAAACTATATATATTTCCGTAAATCTATGTATTGCACCCCCGCCGTGAATCAGCATACATTTAACTGTCTCTCCCTCCGTACTACGGAGAGGCGGATTGAGCTGGCGAAGGCGATGGCTGCATGACTGTGTGATGTAGAATGCATAACCGCAGTGCACGACCTGCGGCACCGCATTCGCGACCAGGTGATAGCTGCTGCCGAGGAGACCATCGGGCTCGTAAACTGTAAGCGGCCCGATTAGTTTGATGACAACGATGCGACGATTGGCGCATTGGTGTGTGAGAAGAATGCAGCACTTGCTGCACATATGGCAGACCCCTGTGAGTTGGGGAAAGTAGCCAGTTTCGCAAGCTTCGACGGCGACTGACCCGAGAGCTCCGTCGCACTAAAAATGCACGGTGGACGGAGAAGGCGAAGCAGATTGAATGCTACGCCGAACGACGCCAACACAAGGCATTTTTTGACTCCTTGAAGGCGGTGTTTGGACCGAGATTAGAGCCGCCGAGGACGCTGATGGATGGTATCTCAGGTGCTACCTGCAAACAGACTGCAGACATGATGCAGATCTGGCGTAACAACTTTGACTGTCACTAGGACACTCGTTCAGAGATCGACTGGCCTAGACTGAACGGCCTCAAGCATGACAATGTGAAGACGAGTCTGGCTGCAACGCCGACACTGGATGAGACGCAGAGAGCACTTGTTCGGCTGCGAGACGACAAGTGTCCCTGTGCCGACGGGATCCCGCCTGAAGTATTGAAACTCCGCGGACCCGCGTTGGTGACAGCGCTGCTCCACTTGATGCAACACATATGGATTAAGGAGGAGGTGCTTGCTTAGCTGAAGGATGTGCTTGTGCTAGCAATGTGCAAGCGCAAAGGGAGCAAGAAATGTTGCATGATTTATCGTGGCACCAACCTGCTGAGTTATGTGGGCAATGTGATTCCCCGAATCTTGCTCAACCGCCTCGTCAGTCAGGTTGTGGAACCGAACGTGGCGGAAGAACAGTGTGGATTCCGCTCGGGTCGCAGCACTATGTATTTGGTTTTCGCGGCTCGTCAGTTGCAGGAGAAGTGCAAAGAACGACACCAGCCTCTGTACTCGTTTTTTGTTGATTTCACCAAGGCATTTGATGCGGTGAATCGCGAGGTATTGTGACAGGTATTGGGCAAGTTTGGTTGCCTGCGTAAGTTTGTAAGTTTAATTGAATGTCTGCAAAGTGGTATGCAAGCGACGGTGCAGCGCAGTAGCGAGACGTCGGACGACTTTGCAGTTGTCTCTGGTGTGAAGCAAGGCTGTGTCTTAGCTCCTGCCCTGTTTAATATATATCTTCATGCAATGTTGTCTTGTGCTTTTAATGCCGCTTGTGCTTACGGTGTTCGTGTGGAGCACAGGATCGATGGTGGGTTGCTGAACACCCGTCGTTTCGGTGCGAGAACTCTAGCCTGTGAGACAACTATCCGTATGTTGTTGTTTGCTGTGCGTTGTTTGCACACAGCGCGGATGAGTTGCAGCACATGACTAGTGCTCTGGCTTCCACAGCGGCCAAATTCGGGCTCACCAGCAACACAAGCAAAACTGTCTGTCTCTTCCAGCCTTCACCGGAGGTGCAATCTACAATGGTGCCGCGAATCAGCATTGGTTCTGAAGTGTTAGAAACCACCTCCCGCTTCTGCTACCTTGGGAGTGTGATGTCGACTGACCAGCAGATACACAGTGAGTTGCGTATCCGCGTCTCGAAGGCAGCGACGGCATTCGCGAAGCTAGAGTACCGAGTGTGGAACAACCATCAGCTTACCGTTGGCACGAAGCTGATGGTGTACAAATCCATGGTGTTGTCCATTCTTCTATACGGTAGTGAAACGTGGACGATGTACCGGCAGGATGTGCGATATCTCGAGCGGTTCCATCAGCAGTGTTTGCGACGGATTTTGCGCATCGGTTGGGAGACAGAGTTGCAGACACGGAAGTGTTGCGACAAAGTGGGATGTATGCAGTGGACTGCATGCTTTTGCTGAGACACCTGAGGTGGCTCGGTTATGTGTGGCGTATGGATTCGACGCAGATACCGAAACAACTTTTATACGGTCAGCTGAGTATTGGGAAGCGGCATGCTGGGAAACCAAAGTTACGTTACCAGGACATGATCAAGGTGAGCCTCTCACGTTCTAATCTTGATTGCAGATCATGGGAATCGAAGGCGGTTGATCGGCGTGCATGGCACGATCTAATCACGGAGGCAGTTGCTGAAGTTTGAGAGAAAGACATGAATGCAGAGAAGAAGCGACAAGTACGGAAGCGGCAAGCACCGATGGATTGTACTCCATCGACATCGAGTGCATGGTGCAGTAGCACATGCGGTCGCGAGTGCCTGAGTCAGGCAGGCCTAATGAGCCATGAGCGAGGCCACTCGGGACCACTACAGAAGCGATGACGGGTCCTGCAGAGAACGTAGGCAGAACCGGCGCAGCGTTTGTAGTTACGCTGCATTCGATTTACTAACCGCGTGCTTGCATGCTAAGTCTCTTTATTTCAGGTGGTGGGTTTTCAATTTTGCCTTAGTGCTTTTCTTTCTCATATAAATGTCTACCTGTACTCTATTCCATTGACTTGCACACCTCGCTTAAGCCAATTGTAATTAATTTCGATAACATTTTTGTGTTCGTGGCATTTCCGTAAAGTATACCCTCTGACCTCGTGATTCGTTTGTAAACAACTTATTTCATATGCTCAATAATTTAAGGTTTATGTCACCGTTTCCTTATGCATCAATCGAGTTATTTTCTTTCTCTCTCTCTCAAGTGATTGGCTGTTGCTTGATATCCCCGATGTGGCTGCGGTTGATGTGCATGTTGAAAAGGTGCCTACCTCTCTATTACCCACTACCTCGTCTATACTAGCTCTAGGAGACAGTGGGTCGCTGCTGAAGGGGAGAGGGTGCACGGTCCTTGTGGCCGTGTTAGGCTCGAAGAGCCGTTCCATGCACTCAGTGTGGAACGGACTACGGTCCAGCCACCGCCTTGTGTGCGCTTGATTCCCAAATACAGTGTGCTTGTGTTTGCCTGTGAAGGAGTGTGGGCCGGCTCCGTTGATGAAACGTGACCCCCATCCACATGCCTCCCGGTCTTATTCCTTCGGGCTTACACTGGATATGGGGTGTGTGGTTGGAGTTGTGGGTGGTGCAGCGCAAGCCACCCATGGTCCCTGTGTAGGCGCAGGCGTCCTGTGGCTGGCCACAGTGACAGGTAAATCAGAAACCAGATGCCGCCAACCATATGATCAACAATGAACAGCTCATCTACACTCTATAGCGGATAAGCGCCAGAAGCACTTCGGCGATCTTCGAGAATTTTGCACTATTTCAAGTACCATCATCAATGATCTTTGAGTGCACGATACCTTGGTTATTCATCGCCGGATTAAGTGACACTGCTGCATTTGATGGTGGGCAAGCAGACGTTTGCGCGCGTCTGTTATTGGGCGAGCCTGCGTCCGCCGCGAATGGAGGTTGAACCCGACCTCATCTATGCAGATGCACTCATCTTTGTCATGTGATGCATGTACCGTCGGCTTTTGATCATTAGAATAATCCACTTATGGTAAACGATCAATCCCCACACGACGGGCTCAAAAATGGACTAAGCATATCGAATTCTATACCTTTTCCCGATTGATTGCATCCATAGTGCAATGGAATTACTCCAAAAGGATTTGACTTGGATCCGTAAGGCAAACGAACTTAGTAGTTCATACATTTAAGTTGCATCCAGTATCATTTCGACGCACCATGGTGCAGTGCTGTTGGAATTGAGCTATCCCAAATCAGCCGATGACGGTAGATGTAACAACCATAGCATAGATAATATGGGTAGATGTTGTGCGTTGGAGTCGCGTAGGTGAGGAGAGGCTAGTTCCACGCACAAGGTTGTCCGAACACACGTGGTGGGACTGGGTGGAGGGTTGAGTGGCCGAAAGTGGACTACCATGTACGTAAAGGCATTCTTTGCGCACTGCACCAGCGCGAGGACAGGGGGCTGCAAACACGTCATTGCAACATTCCATTAGCGATCTTATGCCTACTTTGGCACTGTGTTTGTGCCTAAGGGTTGGGACGACCTACCAACGCTCGGGCTTGAAAGGGTCATACGACTGCACTGTGTTCGGATAGCAAGACGGTCACAGATGCATGACTACGAATGATCGGCACCAGTGGTGCCAGAGCGTTATGACGGGTTTGCGTGCAAAGCGACGAAACGGGCACGCGTAGCCGAAATAAAGAATGGAAGGTAACCGTCTTTGGTAAGAGAGAGAGGTCTTGAGCAGGGCACTGCTGAGAGGGCTAATGCCAAAACACGACTGGGGTAATTTTGTTACAAGGCGAGTAGACACTGCTTTGTTACTGCAGGTGTCGCTTACCGTTATGGTGGATGCAGTACATGGACATGATGATCCCTGCAACGGGACTGTGGGCAGTTTGCATCGGATGGACTGTACGCACATGTATGGGTGGCTGGACAACAATGAACTGGCGGTTTGCACACTGCGGACTGGTGCAGACACAACGTAAGGACAATTGATATGTAAGTCGGTGCGCATCAACTGAATTCGCATACCGTACCCGTTAAGTATCCCAACTGCGTGGTGTGTACTCACATGGGAATCACTACATCGTTGCTTGGCAGCTTTGTCTGCTCATTTCACCGCCTCTTCGCCAGCAAAGGTACTTGACCAACACAGCATATAGGTGAGCAACGTTTCAGTTCCTTAATGCGGTAGTTTTAAATACAAAACCCATGATTCCGCGAGGTTCATAACACTAAATTCCCTATCTAACGGCCCATGAACACGTAGTTCACAGTCGCAGATAGCAGTAAAGTCAAATCGATAACGTTTGACATGCCCTGTAAGATGGCCGTAATGAAGAGAAAAAATAGATGAAATGTGCCAATAAAATGGGTTAACAGAGATATTTGCATGAGAACTGGAATAGATCCATTTAGTTGCAACCAATTGCTTGCCCATAAGTTTACAGCACTGGCGTGAAGAGGGAAATTCGTGATCATTTCATACATGAAATCCCCGCCATAATTCCAACTAAGAACATCAGAAGACGAAGGCTTTGGGAGGACACTGTTAGGACGACCTACCAAGGCTCAGGCTTGAAAGGGGCATACGAGTGGATATGTTTGGTGTGGCCGTATAGCAAGACAGTCACAGGTGTATGACTGCGAACGATCGTGGCTTGTGGCGCCAAAATATTAGAAGGTGCATGCGAGTAAATCGACAAAAGGGGCCTACGCAACTTGCCACTGAATTATGGGTAAACAGGTAGCCCGTTTTAGCAATAGAGAGACGTTCTGCACGGCATAAGTATTGTAGGCATATTGACGATACGTTTGTCGTGGTTGATACCGTTTGGCAGGCAGCGCACCTACTCGATGTTCGAAGCGCGTGACATCCTGCAACCAAGTTCAAGATGTAATGAAATAGATAACACCCTCAAATTTTGGGTGAAAATCAAGAGAGGAATTCAGACGACAAGCTCACTTGATCCGTGTGGCACAAGCCCATTTGGATAGGATAGTACCCCAAATTTAACAGTCCTTGGTTCCATAAACTATGAGCGAGCGCTGGTTCGCAACGCGTTCGTGAGACATTCCGAATTCTGCTAGAAAAATACTACTGGTAGCGAGCTGGCACACAACGTGAAAACGGATGCCCCGAGAGATTTATAGCCCGACCCGAATAAAACATAAGTCAGAGAAACGATTGACTGATGTTCATAAGTAAAAACTGTTTATTACGCTAACGTTTAAGGTGACGAAAATGACAGAGGATTCCGACACTGTCTCCATCAGATGATACAGAAATGTTATTACGCGGCCGAACTTACGTTATTGCACCTAGGTAGGAGGCTGCCATGTAAATCCAACATGGACAAGCCAGACCCTCTAGTTTCCGCTTTATGTGCTTACCTCTTTCATTTTACTTGTGGTAGCAAATACGAGGGCAGAAATGATAGAAGGCTGTCGAATAAAATTTCAGAGCACATTCCACGTAATATGATCGTGAATGGTCCGATTTGCCGGATAGTTGCATTATTCAATACATCTCATCCTGTTCCATACATCAAAATCACGTGAATCATGGAAGATAACTAACCGACAAAACAATGATCGCTTGCTTCAGTTTTCAGAAGTTTCAGCAATTCGGTGGATGAAGCGTAATTGGTGCGAACATACCGAGTTTATGACCAGTCACACATTGCCTGGGAAAGGTTTTTTCGTTTCAAATTTAAATTGAATGACTTTGAATATTGCTTTCTTTTCAACGCAACACCAGTATTGCAGGGACTGTATGTTGACAGAACACCCGGAATAACTGAATGCAGTGTCCCGTTAAAATGGTGTTCCTTCTTGCTACCGTGGAATTTGTCAATGGAAAATGCTGCATGAATTGTTTAGAGAAACGCCTCCTTGCAGATAAATTACTAGCTGGATTATCTGGTGGAATTACACTCTTGCATCTCACGTGAGTCCACGCGTGTGGAAGTTAGTACCGAATGTCTTCCGACGTTTGTATAGCAGCGTCAACTTTTGAAGTGACTTAGGAACGCTTTTCTCACTCGTTTCGTGTAGTTGTGATTTCTGTGGATGCTAATTTTACGTGAACGAAGTATACTACGGACGCAGCATGAGTAGGCCAGTTAATGTGCATTTCGACGGTTGGCTGGTGTCACGCATGAAGGCCTTCGGCCATTGAACAAAGCATTTTCTTATCAAAGAACTGATGTACAGCATAAAGTTTCCGCTTATTTGATATGAGCCTATAAATTAAGTTTCTTCGGTTCTTATTTGTTTCCCCGTGCACAATTTACCGAACGTTCGCGGTTTGCGCCGGTTCAGCTATCATCGAAATTATTACTGTCCAAACTAGCGGGTACATTCACCTATTCATGAGTTCGTTATATTTCGCCGTTGGGAAGTACTATTGTAGAAGCGCGACAATTTTTCCGGAGTTCAAACCCCACTCCTTTTTTCAGACAAAATGCTGAGGGATCGAGTAACTTTGTAACAGGAGGCTACTTTAAATACCGGAAGTCCAAGATCACTTTCGTGGTTATTGAAAGAAAAGTTTTCTTTTTCAACAGTGACCATATGCATTGCTAGATGTTATCCTTTGACTTCAAAACGAGTGTGATGACTGTATCAGCGAACACGGAGATAAGACAGTGGTTGCGGAAAAATTAATGTGAAGGACGGGTGAAGAAAGCCATCGAGAGCTGGGTTAAATGAGAACAAGAGGACGACTTTCGGGAGCCGTTGGAGAGGTTAAAGACGAAGCTCGGTCGTCCACATTTGATTGCCAGAAACCACATAGATAAGTTGGTCATAGGATACGAAGTGGGGACTAATGATGCAGGTGAATTGTAGCGAATAACTGAGGAAATAAAGACGTCTCAACACATTGCGATGGCTTCATTATGAAGTCGATATGAATGCGACAGTGACGACAGCAGCGGTTGTTAGGCAGCTCCTTTACAGCCTGCAGGTTGAATGGTCCAAGTAGGTAATATCCATAAGAGAGAGCTTATCGTCGAAGATGTCTCATTATTTGCGACTGAGCAGAGAATGCCTCAAACCAGGGTGCGTACACGGAGAGCCTCTGAAGATGCGTTGATCCGAAGTCAAACAAACACATTGGCATTGACGGAGATAACAGTATGCTCAAAGATGACTGATCCAATGCAGAGAGAAGGGCTGGAGACATTAGTTGGAGAAATGTTCTCGGTTTTTATCAAATGAACAGGGTTGTAAAGCTTTTCCTTCCCTCTGCTCTCTGCCACTGACAACTGTTGTACTGTTGCCTTGCTGCCTTGTGAGATTGCGACTGTCTGACTGCTCAGTCACGCGCCCAGCCGATCGAAGGAATACAAAAGGCCAGAACTCGGTAGACAGAGAGTATACACCTACAGCATAGGTCAACTCTTTATTGGTAACGAAACATGCTAATGCTGGAAGTCAAGGTCACCCACACTTCTGGGTTTGTTTTTCGGCCAGTGTGAATGAATTCCGTTCCACGGGCTCATTATTTTGACGGAATAGTTCGATCGCATTGACGCGGGTTTGTATTTGTTGACCGATCAATTCGCACTCAATTCCCAAACTCAGCGGAAAGGTCAAAGGTCGTACCAAGCAAGTGCTGATGACCATCGCATGTAAGTGACAGCCTACGTGCTCTGTTTACGTCTCTAATAAACAACACAGAACAATGTTAATGGTTTAGAGTAAAGGATAAGTCAAATCAGAATCGTGGAACATATCGGAACCGACCGAGAAGTCCTGGGTTTAGGGAGTTTGGGGAACAATCGGTTGGCGCATTTGTTGGGTAATGTGTTGCTTTTGACATAAAAGCTTTGTCAAGCGAGGTGAACCAGCATAGAATTGGAGCCACATTTTATGGCGAACAGGGAGGATAATCGCGTTAACAGAAACATGAGACAAGGCCGAATTAGCATCGCTGGCCACGTACATGAGGGCTCTAGATCTTCCATTCAATTCCAGTAGCTTTCGGATTTGACATCTCTAACGCGTGTGTAATCCACCTCTGAGGAGCTTATCGCAAACCACATTGTCTAAATGCATTTGGTGCTCGGTGCCGAGCGCGTATATCACCACGGCCGAATCCCTCAGTAAGGACAAATATTTAATATTCATACCTCGATGGCTGTAAAATGCGCTTTTTGTGTTTCGAAAAACGTGTGAGTAGCTTTCTTGCAGTTCGACGTGTGCAGTCTTCAGACATAATTTTATGGACGCAGTTTATCGTCCCGTACTTGGGAGGGGAGTTCGTCAAATGTACTAGCACTGAACGTAATGTTTGGCACCATTGGAAGGTTAAGTTTATATTCTCCTTGTCCAGTACACACCGAATAGTGTCCGGCATTACTTCCTTATGTGAAACTCTTATCATCCCTATGCACTCCGTCGTAGATCATGAATTACTGTAATTAGCTTCTGACTAACCGCCTTGGGCAATAACTAACAAGCTCAGGCTGTCTTCACCTGAGGAGTCCAACGAATGACGAGCCCCAATAGGGCGAAACGGCCGTCTGGTGCTTTTCCGGATAGGTAGTTGACTTATCTGGATTGTCGGCTGATTGCGACGAACAAAAATACTCACAAAAAGCCTTCTACTCATAAGGAATGACGAAACCGTCAGTCGTGGGGTATCATTGTTGGGAAGAGCAACACGGAAGCACCTTCGTTTCAGATCGGAACCATGGTCGCAATAGTGATTGTCTGTTGCAATCCAACCACAAGACGGGTACTCTAAGTACAACTTTAAATTCCTTACCGCCGTGCCAAATGTTACCCACGGATCTCAGTGGCATAGTAATCAGAGCGTCAGCTGTTAACCAGAGTTTTGCCCCAGCTCAGGCTATCTCCACCTGATGAATCCAAAAGAAAGACGAAACTGTCGGTCGTCATAGTTGGGAGGAGCAACACCGATTTACTTCCAACTAACAAATTAGTTTATTCATTTTCGTTTGATTTATGCCTGGAACCAATCTCGGTTCACCTAGGGGTTGGAAAACTGTCAATCGAAGCACCACCAAGTGCTATATGACGCGGAAGCGAACCCCTTCCCCGTAGTCCGTGATCAACGAAGTGACAGTGAATTAGGTCGCTTTCAGGGTTATTTCCGTGAAACTCTGCGGCAATGGCGAACCTATAGTGATGAAGTCCTTCAGGACTCTTCGCCTGTAGAAGACATAATTGGAACGAAAAAGTCCGAAGTAAGAGTATCCACTGTTAGTGGCGACTTGCAAGCTGCGAAGGCAGCGATGATCGAACGTGAGTAGCCTCTTTATGTCTGACGACTTAGTGGGTCAGGTTCCACAAACGTATAAGAGGATTGAATGGACGACTGTATTGTAAACTCTGCACTTCAGGACGGGAGTGATTCCACGTAGGGACATAGGTGGCGCAGATTTGCAAAATCACCTCGAGCTTTTGCTACACGGTTCGTAACTTCATCTTCGATCCCACGGGCGCTAATATGGCTGCCCAGGAACTTGACCTGCAGTAGGACTTCTAGCTGGTAACCACCAAGTTTCAGCGCAGAGGTGGGTCCATACCAATCTTAGAGCACAGCACAAAACGACTGACAGCTACTGCTAATCTGCCCAGTGTTGTTTGGCACATTTGGGAGCTGTCATAGATTTGGGCAATATCGTAAGCATACTCCAAGTAAAGAAGTCGTTCACCTGGAAGCATCTCAACACCTAGCAAGTCGTGTGCATGAGCAATGAACCTCGTGCTATTATCATTGGATGAAGCCAAACCTGTCTATGTGAACCATGGCTGATTTACTCAGATTACATGGATAATACCGGAGCCTAATTTTCTGCAGCCTTACAACGCTTGAAGGAGTTGCAGTTGTTGTGGATAGTTGGGATTAACTTATGGGGATTTTAATATGTAAGTATGTTTCAAGAGATCAACGGGTGTGTCCATTTCACCGGATGATTGCAGGTCCGCATTCCAGAATGGAAGTATGATATGAGGTTTACGAAGCCTCGAGATCATGCCTCGAAACTTATATCGGAGAGAAACAAGCAATAAAACATAGAATCGTCTATCACACCAATAAATCACCCTACCATGGAAAAGCAAAAATCCCCCTCTCCCAAACAATAATCCCGCCGCGTACCGAAAACCCGAGGAAGAAGCATCATTATCATCATCACATATTAACTGAAGGTGGTAAACACGCTCCAACTAATGTGCCGCAATATAAAAAGATAAACGAAATAGCAAGATACTAAATATTATAGAAGACAAGAAACACGTTGCTTAGTAATATTACGCTTCAAGAGCACTTAGTTGGAGGGGGAAGGTAAATGCGATGGGGAGGGATAAAGAAAATCACAACGCAAACGCTACTGACGTCGGCTCCTTGCCGTGTCAACTAGTGTATCTAACCAGACGTGTTCTTTACAGAAGGTGGTAACTCAGGTTGAGTAAAGTGCTCCTCAAAGAGTTTTGACAAATTGTGGATTGGCCTTCCACTCTCGTCACGTATGGATTCGTTAAGACTAGATCCCCTGCACCCTTTTTCTCGTATCAGACGGAATAAGTTTCGATAGTTACGATGGGCAACGACCATTTCCATCTCCGATGCAAGACGAGCACCAAGTTTCGCGGTCACTCTTCAGGCTAGCATGCCGTTTCGCCCTGAGGTTTTGCGAGTCTCCTTGTGTCCGCTTTTAGCCAGAATGTGTCGCTAAGCATCCAGAAGTGCCAGAGACTGCGTAGAGACACAAAGGCCAGGTTGGCAATTCGATTTGTCACATAAATACATGACTGTTGCTAATAACGTCTGGCGGATGTGTGACCAGTGGCCGTCTACTGTATTCGAAGAGCGCTTACACAACTCGAATGCCAGCGTACAGAACATTTGGCTTCGTCAGATGGCAAGTATCTAGGCCCTCACAACGTCGCCGCATGCGTCCATCGAAGCGAACTGTAAGATCGGCGCAAAGAGTGCATGTTCAGAGTCTAGGTTCGCGCTCCAAATCGAGTGATAGTTTTGTACAAGCTTCTCTGGCGGTAGATGATTCAAATGTGATCGATTTGCGTCCATGGCTTGTCCGAGGTTGGTGGGCGCCATATTACCCTTCTGCGAGTGTCATGTCAGAAGTTAGTCCTCGCAAGAGATAGACGAGTACCTTCACATAAGTGTAACTACCACTCACTGTTAACATTACGAGAGCCTACACCGGGTTGTCTGCACAGATGCAGCAGATCAATGGACAGTTTTCCAAGTTGAGCGTTCAGATCACCAGCCAGCACCATAGTATCCGTATATTTTCTATGACGAAGGAGTCTTTCAATTGGGGACAGAAGTTGCCCTTTACGGAGTAAGCGCTACAATTTGTGGGCGCGTTGGCCGCAATGGCAGACACTGAATACCCCCACGCGAATTCGATGTTTTGAACCAGCCAGCCAATCTAACGGCGCACATCGGGCAGTTCAAGGGAATAAAGTCAACCAAGGCAGCTTCAGCACGGGAACTCAAAGCAATGCCCACGGTGGATTTACCAGCAATTGAAGCTGCGTTATCTCCAGAAAAAGGTAATAAGAACGAACCGCAAATGACCCTTGTAAGGGGTCGCAGAGTAATCACGGAACTCAAAGCTTGCAGGCGAGTTTCCGATAATCAACAGATGTCAATTGCTAGGGTTGTTAGTACGCAAGCAAGCGTCGC
>CALYDF020004698.1:0-15789 GCA_944474145.2 Dicrocoelium dendriticum | reverse complement strand
AAATCACATTGCTATATTTTCCAGAACCATAGTTGCCTAGTTACAAAAGAACTCGTTAAATTCCTAACATCAAACAACATTTTGACACATTTGCGGTACGGATTTTTTCAAAAGCCTTCAAGTTTCACTTGCCAGTTTCATTTCACTGACAGTTTGAAAAAGTGGACAGCCGCTGATTAGGCCCGCATCTTATTTCACTGGGACCAACAAAACTTTGACAGATTTTCAGAAAGAACGTTTGTACATAAATTTTGCCTCTGTGGAATCTCGGGCTCACTGCTATCACTGAAAGAATTTTACCACACTGCTGAAAGCACACAAGCAAGGTGGATGAGTATCTATCACGAAAAAATATTACTAGTGGCTTGTTACAAGGTAGTGTGATCGGTCATCTTCTTTCCTCGATCTATGTAAGTGATCTTTTCCCTGCACTAGACATGGTGGAATTTATTTGTTCGCATAGGATATGAATATTTTGTACACTACTTATGCTTAATCTCCGTCTTTTATATCTGTGATCCAAAGTGGCCTATTTTCTCTGGAAGACTGGTGTGCCGGATCTGCCAAGAAAAACTCAACCTCCAAATGCAGCATTATGTGCTATTGATGCTTGGTTTCACCTGAAGCTTTGTTTTTGCATGGACTCCCACTCACTTTATACGAATCTGTATGTGACTTATCTCTCCGTTATAAGGTTTTGATGAATTTCAAAGAACGAGTTGAGTATACGTGGTTGAAATACGACGGGCTATTGGAAAGATAGACCGCTTGTTTATAACACGCGATGTTACGCTCCTGTCCTTCAACCTGTATGCCAGACCCTTATTCGAATACTCTGCTACCACTCGGAATGCTACGAGCATAAACGAACCACTCTGTTCCCCATCGCCACCAAATTGAGTACCCCTGTAGTCCTTCACAAACAAACTAGCGCACGTGATTCGTGAGGAGCATGCCGGGTTTCGTCGGGGTGGTGGCTGCATCGACCACATCTACGCTTTGCGTCAATTGTGGGATCACCGTCATACGTATTGGCGGCCTACCGCTGTCGTGTTACTCTGCATCAATGGTACCTAGGATTCGGTCGACCGAAGCGCAGTTTTGGACTGTCTACTCAGGAAACTTGTGCCCGACAAATAGGTAAATGTTATCCACGCGTAACGCGGGTAGAGTGAGGGCTTACGGCAAGCTGTGGTCGCCCTTCAATATCTCCAGCGGTGTGAGACAACATGTGCGTTGTCACCCTTTCTCTTCAATTTCACTATTGACGAAGTCAAGGAAATCACGTTCACAGGACACGATATAGGTATGGAGCTACTCTCAGGAGAACGACTTCTTGACTTGCCCTTATCTGTGGCAGTTTTCAGACGTGTCAAACTGCAATGGACAGATTAGCACTGGCTGTCAACTGCTTTGGGCTTTCCTTTGGACCATCGAATTGCAAAGCTTTTCTCCAAGAATGACATAGACCGCATTTTTATCTGACTCTTGTTGGGGATCAGCTAGAAGTCGTTCAAAGATTCAACTACCTGGGAAGTTTTATCAGCGCCCTGGGGATCGAAGACCTGATCACGAACCGTATAGCCAAACCTCGAAGTGCTTTTGCTAATCTTTGCCACCTACGGCGGAGGCGCGACTTCACTCTCGCCCTAAGGGGTGGAGTGTACAATGCAGTGGTGCGTTCGACCTTACTGTACGGATGGGAAACCTGGCACCTAAGGTCGGTGGACATAAAGAGGCTAGTTACTTTCGACCACATTGCCTTCGCAATTTTGCTCACATCGGATGGGAACACTGTGTGAGCAACGAACGTGTTCGACGCCTTGTTTACTGTACAGGGAAAGGAAATGAACCGCTCAGCACCGTCATTTCACGCATCAGGCTCCGATGGCTCGGTCACGTGTTACGCATGCCAGCCCACCGACTTCCGCGACGTGCTTTGTTTGCTCACCGTGGGTGTGGATGGAAGAAGAGGAGGGATGGACAAACTATGAATTGGTCGAGAGGAATGAAGGCCCTCACTTCGAAGCTGGCCTCAGTTGGAGTGTCACGGCTCCCTGTTTGGTATCCAAAAGACGATGAACACGTTTGGCTAGATACACGTGTTGACATGGCTGAGATCTGAACTCAATGGCCTTACTGCTGTGTTTTTTCCTTTCCCATCAATTTTGCCTCGCCCTTCAACCACCATTTCATTTTGTAGCGTTATATCATTTAGCATAATAATTCTTCTTGTTGCTTAGTAGCCGGCTGGTAGCCTTCCGGAACGATGCTCATCCGTTGCTGGTAGCTCAGCTGGTATGCAGCTGTTGTATTTTTCTCTTTTTCTGGCTGTATTGCAGCACAGTAGCTGAGGTGTTTTGCACATCTAGGTAATATGTATAATGATGAATGATGATGAGCTGGTGTGCTAAGCAAAAGGGAATGGATGATTCAGTTTTGAGGACATATTACATCGAATGCACTTGTATGTCTCACGCAACACAGTTGTAAACAAACTGTAGAACCTGTAAGAGGGAAGTATGCTAGCGCAGTACACCTCAATAATTTGTAAAACGCTTTGTTTACACTGATGTACTTGCTTACCATTTAGCGGTGTTTTAGGATAACAAAGGGTATGGTCACATTGTGCGAGAAAGTTGAACGGTTAGTCGGTCGCTTAGGCGGAAGGGCAACTACAGGGTAACAAAAATTAGACACTCAACCTCTTGAGAATAAGTTGAAAGCGACTCACGACTCAATTATAGCAAAGTCTAAATACAATATTTGGTTGGCATCATTTTGCAATACAAGCAGAAGCTGCATAAGGTGGCTAACAAGGAGAATAAAAATACTACACCTGGTAGACCACTGAAAAGTAATCAATTCACCTGGAAAGAATTCGTGTCAACTGCTATGCAGCTTTAGTGCTTGCAGCAATAAAGGACTGAGATTGAACATGTGATTAGATGACGAATTACGCGTCATAGAAGTAGCGAAAAAACGGATTGCACACAAAAGTTGGATCCAATTGGTACCATTAACAATTCGGCCATATACTGGAATGTGTCAGTACCGTGAATTAATAGTGTGAAGAACTCATGATAACACCACAACTTAAGTGTTAAGTTCATATTGAAACCAAGAGTAAAACACTAGAGCATTTCCCGCAAAGTTGCATAAAAGTCCAACATTTTGCAAAGAAAGTCCAAACGTTTGCCAAGAATGTCCAAAATTTTGCAAAGAAGGTCCAAAACTTTGCAAAGAAAGTCCATAATGTTGCAAAACCCTGTGCGATTCGCCAGCCGCTCAAAGCCAATACTCTGACCTTAAGTGTGTTCTCATTGGCCGGATGCCAAGTTTCGGTGCGTTAGTCTGGGGAGGTGAGCGCGCTGCTCGTTGACTGGGTGAGACTTGTGTACGAACCGTGGAGGAATGCACTTCGACGGTGCAACGGGCTTGTATGCGCCCCCTCACGTCCGAAACGATGGATCACAATTGGTCTGAGAGCAATGAACAGCTGGAACATAAGCGCACGACCGAAACCATGTCTATGATTCTAACGTCGTAGGCATGCCTTCTCACGTTCGACAGAGTATCTCATCATATATTGGTGACCGAGTTTTGAGCGCTTTCATCAACGATGATGACTAGCAGCTTGTGGCAACTGTGAACAACGTTAAATATCAAACAGCCTACTCCGAGATTCGTCGTTCTCTTGATCAGGAACCGAGTACTACGCAGGCGCGCGGTTGTAGACGGATTTTGTCGGAGGAAGACGTAGATGACATCCTGGATTGGGTCGCAAGGGACTCAACTCCTACGCTACGGGAAATGCGAGTACGAGTACGAGCAGAAATGGACAAGGACATTTCGAAGTCAACAATCGCACGGCACCTAGATGGTCGATTGATAACTATGAAGAACATCTGTCAGGTTCCCGAGGGAATGAACGATGAGCGAAGCAAAGGGATACGCGGGGAATTCGTTCAGCAGTTTCTCCAGCTTGAGAGCGATGGCAAGTTCTTCATTTGGATTGACGAGGTGAACTTCAACATTTACTGCAAACGTACTCGTGGCCGGGCGCCCAGAGGAGTGAGGGCCTGTTGCAAAGTTGCCAACAGCAGAGGGCACAATTTGCATTTAATCGGTGCACTCACGTTGGAAGGGAAAGTGTCGATGACAACCAGGAGAGGCTAATTCACAGGTTCTCTATCTATCGAATGGCTGCGAAGCTATTTAGACAACCTGAAACGGGAGATGGAGCTCCGGCAGGTTGTCGTGGTATGTGATAATGCACCATGTCACACACGACTGGAAGAACTGTCGTCAGTAGATGGATCCGATGGAGTAACCGTACTGAGATTGAGCCCAGACTCTCCGTTCCTCGATCCGATCAAAAATGTTTGTCATGTGGTGAAGCTTAGAGTGAAGAATGAGATGAGAGTGCAATACAAGGAACTTCTGGCCGGGGATCCCCAGAAACTCATGACGCAGATGGAATGGAGGCTGCAGTTCCTTGAACGCATTGCCGAGGCAGCCACCAAGGATATCAGCGTTGTGGGATGTCGTAATGTTATTCGACATATGCGTGTACCTTTTACAAATTGTCTGGCAAAAATGACATATTTTGATCACGTTGCTGGCCAAATTTTTACGTATCTGTTTGTATAGCACGTTACTGGCAGCGCGTAGGGACGTGTGAGTATACCCAGTATTTTCAAAATATATTTGCATGTACGTAAGTTTGTGTTTTCGTACGGTTGTTGAAGCGATATCTGATGTCTAGCGCAATGGAGTGACACGGGACGGACTTCCAGTGAGCCACGCCCGAGTGATATGTTCAACTTATGGTCCTCTTCATGCTGGTATTCGCTGCGCCGTACTCTTTCATTATCAGCCTGAGATAATATAGATACAGTTTCTTTGTTCGGAAAACTAGGATGTTTGGAAAGCGCTTTGTAGGACCAAGTGAGCTTGACGGGTGAAGCAACCGTCAGATGTATCACAGTATGGGATATCAGCGTGGATAGTTGACTAGTAGTGAATACGAAATTACTGCGCACGTCATGTCAGGCTTTTCAAAGAGTGAGAGGAACTGCTAGATGCGAGTACGCAAAAACGTCCATTGCCAGACAAGATGTTGTCATTGAATCTGAACGAATGGATCGCGTGTTTAATAGAAACCGTCTCTGTGCGATGTTTGTCAGCTGTATTTGAGTGCACTGGTGCGTTAATTCGTTACCCGATTGGAAGTTGGTCTGTCAAGTTCGGAACCCACATCAGCCGGTTCGGAAGCAACCATTCCTACAGTAAGCCCAATTTCATTTGCGTGACAGAAAGGCGCGAATAGCTGTCCAGTACGACTTGGATATAGTCTTGCTTGTTTAGACGATCCCTCGTTTGACCCAACAGCGTGCGTAAGCAAATGCGGGGGTAGTTGGCGTGGAAATGTTTCTACGTCATTTAACGTACTGACATAACACCAGATACAGACAATTGACATTTTAATGTCATTACTACCATCTATCTCAGCTCAGGAAATGTGGCTTGCGAAACCTAAATTTCGCACAAGTAGGGTTTTCTGACTTCAACCATGCGAACATCAGAACGTTATAAACTACCCACTCTGAAGATATCTTCGACGCAACAGGATATGTAAATAATACTAATGCCGTTCGCATTCACTATGTGGTGTATTCCCTAGCTCGCACCCTTGATCCTTGGGATCACTGTGGAAATATTGTTGCATTTACACCAATGCCGACAATTGTCTACACCGCACACAGGACGCAGCGTCTCCATTAGCGACGTGTGCAGTTTTGTCCTTATTTCGGTTGCAACATTTGACCGTAGTTTAACCCGGCCAGCGGTGAACAAGTTGAATGTATTATTCTGGACTGGCTCAACGTCGTTCAACTTACTTCGTGTCCGGCCCCAATACGCTGCGTTTTTCAACCCAATTTCATTTACCTTGTCCAACCTACTCTTGACAATATCTCTAACCAGCCTTGGTGGTCGCGAATTCCATGAATGCAATTGTCAACGGAAGGGGTGGAGGGACATACATGTGCGTCGCACATAGAAGGTGCCACCTATTACAAACCGGAATGTCCTAGAGGCCAAGGGTTTGTGAGCGATGTGACTGGCCGGGTTAAGCTGAGTTCAAACGTTGCAGCCACAACATCGATGTTGATGGAATTAACGTTCCAGGTTGCAGTATTGTAGTTAAATCCCCCCACTTTGAGTCAATGGTGGCCTATGAACATACCGGCATGTCCATGAGTTTTCTAGATGGGATTTGTCTTCAATCATTTCTTCATCTACGCTACTTCTTACTCCACACTTACTTAGCTTGAAAACCCACTGAAGGCATTTGGGAAACATGCGCACTTTGATGGCTTGGATAAGCGTTTTTCCTTATTCTTCATATAGTGCTTACTTCCCCTTACACAGGCATGAGGTCTGCAGGACATGGACCTAATGAAGGGGCAAACTGCTGATGTCCTGCAACTACCCCACCCAATTTATGTTCGCACTTCATCGAAACCACTTGATGCCACTTCACCGCAGTTGGGCTAAACCAACTGACAATTAAACTAGGTATATTTCAGCTGGATAAATTTCATTCCACTTTATTTGGTTTGTTCTGCCTACCTGAATAATCTATTAACTGGCCACGTAGCTTACGCTGATTACGCTTATCTTCGGTAATTTTGTTGCGTTTGTAGCATTTTTAAGTAAATTGTGGACATTTCTTACTTATCGCGGATTCGTTGCTACCCAACTTACTTTATATGGTAATTTAGCACAGAGTTATGCCACTGTATGTATAAGCATTATGGAATTTATTTTATTTCAGCTTGTCGTTTAAAGTGGATGGTTGTTGTTTTATATCCTCGGTGTGGCTGCGCTTGATGTGCATGTTGACAAGGTGCCTACATGTCTATTACCCACTACCTCGTTCATACTGTCTCCAGGAGACAGTTGGTCGTTGCTGGAGGGGACGGAGTGCACTTTCCTTGTGGCCGTGCTAGGCACGAAGAGTGGTTCCATGCACTCAGTGTGAAGCGGACTACGGTCCAGCCACCGTCTTGTATGCGCTTGATTCCCGAAAATGCAGTGTGCTTGTGTTTGCTTGTGAAGGATTGTGGGCCGGCTCCGTTGATGCAACGTGGCTCCCACCCACATGCCTCCCGGTCTTATTCCTTCGGGTTTACACTTGATATGGGGTATGTGGTTGGAGCTGTGGGTGGTGCAGCGCAAACCACCCAAGTTCCCTCTGCAGGCGCAGGCGTGCTGTGGCTGGCCACAGTGACAGGCAAATCCGAAACCAGATGCCGCCAAACATATGTATATGTATATATATATGTCATGCACACATGATGGTAATGGTCTGCGGATGAATCATTGTAAGTGTACAGTAAGAAGTAGCGTAGATGAAGAAATGATTGAAGGCAAATCCCATCTAGAAAACTCATGGACATGCCCATATTTTCATAGGCCACCATTGACTCAAAGTGGGGGGATTTAACTACAATACTGCAACCTGGAACGTTAATTCCATCAACATCGATGTTGTGGCTGCAACGTTTGAACTCAGCTTAACCCGGCCAGTCACATCGCTCACAAACCCTTGGCTTCTAGGACATTCCGGTTTGTAATAGGTGGCACCTTCTATGTGCGACGCACATGTATGTCCCTCCACCCCTTCCGTTGACAATTGCATTCATGGAATTCGCGACCACCAAGGCTGGTTAGAGATATTGTCAAGAGTAGGTTGGACAAGGTAAATGAAATTGGGTTGAAAAACGCAGCGTATTGGGGCCGGACACGAAGTAAGTTGAACGACGTTGAGCCAGTCCAGAATAATACATTCAACTTGTTCACCGCTGGCCGGGTTAAACTACGGTCAAATGTTGCAACCGAAATAAGGACAAAACTGCACACGTCGCTAATGGAGACGCTGCGTCCTGTGTGCGGTGTAGACAATTGTCGGCATTGGTGTAAATGCAACAATATTTCCACAGTGATCCCAAGGATCAAGGGTGCGAGCTAGGGAATACACCACATAGTGAATGCGAACGGCATTAGTATTATTTACATATCCTGTTGCGTCGAAGATATCTTCAGAGTGGGTAGTTTATAACGTTCTGATGTTCGCATGGTTGAAGTCAGAAAACCCTAATTGTGCGAAATTTACGGTTTCGCAGGCTACATTTCCTGAGCTGAGATAGATGCTAGTAATGACATTAAAATGTCAATTGTCTGTATCTGGTGTTATGTCAGTACGTTAAATGACGTAGAAACATTTCCACGCCAACTACCCCGCATTTGCTTACGCACGCTGTTGGGTCAAACGAGGGATCGTCTAAACAAGCACGACTATATCCAAGTCGTACTGGACAGCTATTCGCGCCTTTCTGTCACGCAAATGAAATTGGGCTTACTATAGGAATGGTTGCTTCCGAACCGGCTGATGTGGGTTCTGAACTTGACAGACCAACTTCCAATCGGGTAACGAATTAACGCACCAGTGCACTCAAATACAGCTGACAAACATCGCACAGAGACGGTTTCTATTAAACACGCGATCCATTCGTTCAGATTCAATGACAACATCTTGTCTGGCAATGGACGTTTTTGCGTACTCGCATCTAGCAGTTCCTCTCACTCTTTGAAAAGCCTGACATGACGTGCGCAGTAATTTCGTATTCACTACTAGTCAACTATCCACGCTGATATCCCATACTGTGATACATCTGACGGTTGCTTCACCCGTCAAGCTCACTTGATCCTACAAAGCGCTTTCCAAACATCCTAGTTTTCCGAACAAAGAAACTGTATCTATATTATCTCAGGCTGATAATGAAAGAGTACGGCGCAGCGAATACCAGCATGAAGAGGACCATAAGTTGAACATATCACTCGGGCGTGGCTCACTGGAAGTCCGTCCCGTGTCACTCCATTGCGCTAGACATCAGATATCGCTTCAACAACCGTACGAACACACAAACTTACGTACATACAAACATGTTTTGAAAATACTGGGTATACTCACACGTCCCTACGCGCTGCCAGTAACGTGCTATACAAACAGATACGTAAAAAATTGGCCAGCAACATGATCAAAATATGTCATTTTTTCTAGACAATTTGTAAAATGTACACGCATATGTCGAATAACATTACGACATCCCACAACGCTGATATCCTTGGTGGCTGCCTCGGCAATGCGTTCAAGGAACTGCAGCCTCCATTCCATCTGCGTCATGAGTTTCTGGGGATCCCCGGCCAGACGTTCCTTGTATTGCACTCTCATCTCATTCTCCACTCTAACCTTCACCACCTGCCAAACATTTTTGATCGGATCGAGGAACGGAGAGTCTGGGCTCAATCTCAGTATGGTCACTCCATCGGATCCATCTACTGACGACAGTTCTTCCAGTCGTGTGTGACATGGTGCATTATCACAAACCACGACAACCTGCCGGAGCTCTATCTCCCGTTTCAGGTTGTCTAAATAGCTTCTCAGCCATTCGATAGATAGAGAACCTGTGAATTAGCCTCTCCTGGTTGTCATCGACACTTTCCCTTCCAACGTGAGTGCACCGATTAAATGCAAATTGTGCCCTCTGCTGTTGGCAACTTTGCAACAGGCCCTCACTCCTCTGGGCGCCCGGCCACGAGTACGTTTGCAGTAAATGTTGAAGTTCACCTCGTCAATCCAAATGAAGAACTTGCCATCGCTCTCAAGCTGGAGAAACTGCTGAACGAATTCCCCGCGTATCCCTTTGCTTCGCTCATCGTTCATTCCCTCGGGAACCTGACAGATGTTCTTCATAGTTATCAATCGACCATCTAGGTGCCGTGCGATTGTTGACTTCGAAATGTCCTTGTCCATTTCTGCTCGTACTCGTACTCGCATTTCCCGTAGCGTAGGAGTTGAGTCCCTTGCGACCCAATCCAGGATGTCATCTACGTCTTCCTCCGACAAAATCCGTTTACAACTGCGCGCCTGCGTAGTACTCGGTTCCTGATCAAGAGAACGACGAATCCCGGAATAGGCTGTTTGATATTTGACGTTGTTCACAGTTGCCACAAGCTGCCAGTCATCATCGTTGACGAAAGCGCTCAAAACTCGGTCACCAATATATGATGAGATACTCTGTCGAACGTGAGAAGGCATGCCTACGACGTTAGAATCATAGACATGGTTTCGGTCGTGCGCTTATGTTCCAGCTGTTCATTGCTCTCAGACCAATTGTGATCCATCGTTTCGGACGTGAGGGGGCGCATACAAGCCCGTTGCACCGTCGAAGTGCATTCCTCCACGGTTCATACACAAGTCTCACCCAGTCAACGAGCAGCGCGCTCACCTCCCCAGACTAACGCACCGAAACTTGGCATCCGGCCAATGAGAACACACTTAAGGTCAGAGGATTGGCTTTGAGCGGCTGGCGAATCGCACAGGGTTTTGCAACATTATGGACTTTCTTTGCAAAGTTTTGGACCTTCTTTGCAAAATTTTGGACATTTTTGGCAAACGTTTGTATGTTCTTTGCGAAATTTTGGAATTTTATGCAACTTTGCGGGAAATGCTATGGATGCAGCAATGCTTTTCTTTGTTTTTTCAACGACGTTGAGCTTCAACTACAACCCAGTTTACTCACTTTACTCGGATGCTTTTCTCTATCACATCGCTTTTTAGAATATTTTATAGCTGGTGTTAACATCGACATGGACCATCGCTTAAAATATTATTTCACACGACCATATAACCGTTCTTTTAAATCCTATTCTTTCACCCTGTTAACAGCTGCAATATACTTACAAATGCATGAAGACCAACAAATGTAAGGTGTTCCTAACCCGGTAACTGTGTCACAATGAACGCGATACCATTCCGCGAAAGGTCACTGCACTACATCTTGCATTGCATTGCACATGCTGATGATCAGTTCATCAATAATTCGGATCAACAGTGCTTGCCATGTAATTCGGCATACCCACCGTCAGGTAACGCTTGATGTGCAGCCCGCATTGTTCGGTGATAGCGCGTGGTGAAACAAGGCGCTTTGAACATTTCACTTAGGCACTGCTACCAACACTCTATCACACGTAGACACCAATAATCATAGGCCATACCATATTAAGTTGATGGTCATGCCCGCTAGATTGCATGTGTCTACCATCTGTGAAACCAGTCGGTGCTGTTTTATAGTAGAGCCCATGTAACAGGCGGTGCTGTTGCACGCACCAGTGAGCACTATGAACGCGGTTGGATAATTTCCAGTCATCCACTTCTGTGTTGTGCGTTTTGAAGCCGCATCTATTTGTTAGGCAGCAACGCGTTCTACATTGAATATAGTTCACATGTTATGTTGACGTTTGCGCGTGAATCAAGTGGTGTGTCAGGTGAGCGCAATGCGAACCATTGGACCACTCGATGCCGATTTGGATTTGAGTACTGGTGCACGCGTGTTATGTGCAATTAGCTGATTTGCACTTGATCACAACGAAGGGCACGAATTTGCGCGTGTGCACAGCGTTTAGATTAGCCTATAATTTTATAGAAGTCGAATTCGCTTTTATAGGAACACGATATGCTTAGGGATAAGTTTTAATCCATTATGGATTCAGTGGACTCAGAAAACAATGCTACGGAGGTAGCGGTAATCAAAACCAGCCAGTCTCTCAACATTCATCGCGCCAATAGACAAGTTGCGCCACCATAGAGAGGGATTGCTCTCAAAGTGGCATTGTAACCTCGGTCCTTCAGGCTGAGAGATTCAGATAGCCTGCACACCAGAGGTCGCGGAGACAATCCAAAAAAACAGTCCGTGTTTGGAGGCGCGAAAATAATCCTCATCCGTTAAAATATAGTGCAGATGCAGATTACGAGGTGAACGAACTTGTCGAAAAATCACATCTAACGGATGACCTGAGAGGATAAGGACATGAGTTGAGTTCCGCAGGAAGACCTTACATTCCGATGGTTGGAAGGTGAATTTATATTGTTAACCATACAACTTCAACCTATCTGGGAAGAATTGCGAATTACAGTGACGTCATCTACATACTTCAAATCGCAAAGACGTTCCTCAGGAAACAATTCGACTTCTCTGGGTTTGCAGTTTCCTCGTGCATTCACCAGTTTCATCCAAAGCGAAATTGAAGAAAATGCGGATGCTGGGCAACCCGTTCTCACGTCGCTGGTGATACAAAAGAGTAGAAAAAGTCCGCCGTACACCCGCAATTGGCACGAGAGTTGAGTGTAAGTGTCTTGTATCATGTTGACGTACTTCTAGGGTACTTCATAGGGAGATCCGAGTCAAACGTTGATGGTATTTTTAAGAAGAAACTAATCTTTCCCTGGCCAACTATATGATTACTCTCGAGTATTTGGCGGCGCGCAAAATTATGTTCGATGCAGAACGAGTTGCGCGGAAACCAGGGTGCTCTTCACATGTGCATTTTTCGCGTACGATACTGAGAATCTTTGAAACAGAGCAACGAGTACCTTGGAGGCAACGGAATGTTAACGGCAAACATGTCTGTCAAATGTCAAATAATAAAGTCAAATTATTCAAGAAGATGGTAAACTAGGTTGGACTATATCTGTTTACCACTTAATGTGCAATGGTTCCTGCAGAACGCGGTTTCATGGCGAACCGCTCATGTATCACAAAGCTTCTTGTAACACTGCATGTATGTATGAAGCGCCGAACCCGGGATTCTTTTTGGCTTGCTCGACAGTGAATTGCGTAGAGTTCAACATAAGGTTTTCCTGCACCAGTTTAAGACGAGCGAAGTAGGTGACTCACTGCCCCGATGGATTAGCGACTTCCTAATTAGGCCAGGGTGCAGTTTACACGTGAATGCAGATCTAACCCGCAAGTATCCCTCAAACATAGAAATAACCCAATGCCGCGTTAGGGCCCAATCTGTTCCTATTCCATATAACACATCTACTGTATCTTCTGCAGTCACCGTTTGCTCCGTTTCCGGGCGACAAGAAGAATTTGGATTGTAATTAATGATCCCGACAATGTAGCCTATTTCATCATAAAGTAAACCCCTTCTCCATCTGGTCGATACATGTCCGCCTTCCCGTCAACCGAACAAAGTCGGTATTCATGAGCCCACGCAAAGGCGATGCTAGAGTATATACGCCAGAATTTGCTATCCACTGCATCCCACATCTGTGAAGACAAACCATACACTCAGATTAAGTTTTAATTTCCGTAGACAACACCAAATAGCGAGTTGGTAGTTTGTATTTACATTGAGCCCCCAATCACAGCTTTCGCTATCGATCTGAATAGGTTACGCGTCGATCTTATATTTAGTAAAAGAATAATGGGCGATTACCGATCCCTAGATAGCTTTAATACACCTGTAGCGAGGTGTTAAATATAAATGTATTCAATTGTAATTATCTAGCTTCATTCATTTTACAGGATTCTGTGGGAAGGCGCATGCAGGGAAAAGGGATGCATATTCTTTGGTATGTTGGCAAAACTGGATGAAATTTAATCTTGTTTGTGATTCGGTGTCGCTCCTCCCAACCCTGACACTCTGTAACCGGTTTCGTCCTAGTTTGGTCTCATTGTTTGGAGTAGCAGAAGCTGGGGTGGAGCTCGAGGCCTAGTGTTCAAAGGTTGACACCTTGAACACTATGGTTCTAAGATCCGTGAGCAACGCTTCGCACAGCGGCAAGGAATTCAGTGTGGCATCTAATATGCACGCTGTTTGGTTGGATTGCGAGTCGCGATGCAACCACACAGCCGGTACACCAAATGCCACCTGAAATGTAACCTTTTGTAAATAGTCAGTACATAGATATTTAGATGCAGCAACGCAGATACAAATATCCCAGTTGTTTTCCACAGTGTTATTTATTTATTATTCTCCAACTAGCGAAGATCCTGTTGCCGCTGAAACCACTAGCCGACCTTCGTATTCACAAGCTGTCTTTTAAGAATGTCGACAATTGTAAATCATGGGCTTGTCTTGAAAGTTCTTGTTTTTTTCAATGTACATTCCTTTTTCCCAATCTTCCAAATATATAGAAGGTCAATTAGGAATGCGAATAAGTATCAGCACAGATAGATCGATTGTGTGATCACGCGCAATGCATTAAGTTACATACACGTAGATACCTCTAATATGACGAACCACACATTTACCATAAGCAGGTGATGTAGTTGAGATGTTCTGTAAGTGAAATATAGACATTTGTTTGTCGGAGCAACAATTATGAAGGTGTTGTAACAGGTAAATTGTACAATACTAAGTTGCAACTCATCTGTGCGAACGTTCTGCCACTCTGAATATTTATGAAGTCCGGCTAACGGAAAGCAGCATATTCTGACCAGCAAGTGCCTCCCACATGAATTAAATATCAGACAGATATCGACGTAGTACGCTGATTGCTCTTTCATTTAACGTTTGTATCGTCACTGGTGCTGGTTGTGGAAGAATGAAGAAAAATTAACATTTAATAATAAGTACAAATTCATTAGGGATGTATGTAGAATTCTCCTGAATGCCTCATCTTGTAATTAAACAAAGCACAATCCAACGAAATGCACAGATCATTTTGTAGATAGTGACCCCGTAGAATAGTTGATTGTTCGTGTACTGTACGACGGTTCCCAAATGAGCTTCTGAAGTTAATAGCAGTTTGAAAGTATAAGAGAGAGTAACAAACTGGGAACAGAAACAAAAGCAGATTTGGCCAGAAGTTTAAGTAAAGTAATAAGGTCATCCATGGAACTATCCCAAGGCACATGCTTCCATGCGGGTTATTGCCTCGACGGGTGTCACCGCGCTTCCATGATCCAGCTGGCTATGTGCGGTGATGCAAAATAACTTGCAAGCTATTACCAATTTCAAAAATTATTTTTATATGACCTATTTTATGAATGCATTATACACGATGACCGGATCATTCATCAGGATAATTCAAGTATGGCACATTTTCATTATTTTCCAGCTAATGAATGACAGTTTGCTTTGCACAGTATAAAATTCTATCCAGGAAGCTGTAATGATTTACCACTAGGGATCAGTCCAGTCGTTACCAAAAATGAATTAATGAAGAATATGACGTATTGGGAATTAAAACCATAATAATATTAACAGTATTTGCCGTTAGGCCTAGCAAAATTTAATAGAACATCATAACGAAAAAGGACTACAGTGCAGAGGTTGAAGCAATGCACTAAGGGAGAAGAAGTCGGTACTATATAAAGGGAAGTGCACGATTGGTAGGAACAAGATGGACTGCAATTATATACTAAGAAATTCATCCATGTTCTATTCAATAGTTCAATGGTGTTTGATGGGATAAAAAGCATAGATTTACAAGACCCACAGGATGGAAATGCAAAATAAAAATAAAACCAAAATGTTTCAACCTAGAACGTAAAGTAGCAGTGGTTAAACAATTGCACTTTATCAAACTGTTGTGTGGCGTTTATCACTAAGATGAAAGTCTAAGAGCCTTTCGAATGTCATCATGTTTGGTGCGTTCACCACATATAATGCTATTGCATTCCAGTGAGACGAGATCCTAGGTGAGTAAAAATACTTTCTACAATTCTGACGGGAGTGTTGCGTCATTAATTTCAGGTGGTTACCTGGGCTATGTTTGCAAGGGACTAGAGTCAACAGTGGTGTACATGGATGTTCGCTTTCAGTTGGTATCCACTAGTGAGAGTAAGATCTCCGCTAAGCCGCCTTTATTTTAATGAGGACACACCAGGGAAACACGAAGACGCAGATCGTAACTTAGACCAGATA
>CALYDF020004697.1:0-15997 GCA_944474145.2 Dicrocoelium dendriticum | reverse complement strand
TGTTTCGGTCTCGGTACAGATGACACCTTCCAACGTCGCGCCACGGCGCAAAACTGCAACATTTTTATCTACCTGAACTATAACAGCGGTGTTAAATTCCACAATCCTTTACATTAACACGTACCCTAAATGCTCATGAAACTCCTCATTAATATATATATATATATATATACATATATATGTGTATAAATATATATAGGTATATATATGTATGTATATATGTATATGCAACGCGGGAGAGCCTATGGTGCGCTGAGGCTGGTGGTGGCTAGATCCTGACAGATGGTCTACCCACTGCTGCTACTGCTGCGCCATAGTCTCATGTCCTGAGCGCCTCCTCGTGGCGATCGCTGGGTGGGAGTTGGGTTTCGCCCTTCTCCCTGCTAAGATCCAGGACACCAATCCGCATGAGTCAGTGAACTGACAATGTGCTAGACCCGCTGCCTTTCGGGTGTTCATTTAATCAAAGCCTTTGGCTGAGGACCCGAGTCGTTCTCCTGCCAGGATTGGGCGCCCTGGCAGTATCCTAGTCCATCCTCGCCGGAGGTAAGGAAGTGGTCGATGGCCCTCTTCCCGTAAAACCTGGCCATGAGAGACAACAGGTTTACGGGTTATAAACTCACTGCTCGATTGGCGTAGAGCACGAGTGCCACGCATTGTCTCTGACGGTGGGAGGACACCTCCGGGTGTTCAATGGTTTGCTACTGCCCGCCTCAAGCCAGGCGGCCCCTGGTCAAATTGGTGCAAACCCTCCAAAAACCCACCTGCGTCTGGCCGTGGTCGCAGGTGCGTATCCAATTACGGTCGCAAAACAAACGATAATTGTTCCAGAACCTCAAAGGCTGCGTGTGACGGCCGTCAAGCAGATCCCAATCTGTCTCTGCAATCACATTCTCGAGCTGGATCTGCTCCCCACTGCCTTGTGGGTCAGGCTATTGAGCCAAAGGCTCCGGGTGGAGTCCCCCAAGGAAACCTCCGATTCACCCACTGCCTTGTGGGTCAGGCTATTGAGGCAAAGGCTCCGGGCCGAGTCCCTCAAGCAAACCTCCAAACCACCCACTGCCTTGTGGGTCAGGCTATTGAGCTAAACGCTCCGGGTGGAGTCCCTCAAGCAAACCTCCGAAGCACAACGACCACCTCGCGTGCGATTGCCCACCAATGCAATCGTATGCCTGCGCGCAAAGCACTCAGCATCGGGTGCTGGAACGTGCGCACACTACTGGACCGGAACTCCAGCGAGCGTCCGGAGCGACGCACTGCACTGGTCGCAATAGAGCTGGCGCGCTACCACATCGATATTGCGGCGCTCAGTGAAACTCGGCTCGCTGAGCAAGGTAAGTTACATGAAGCAGGTGCTGGCTACACATTCTACTGGGTGGGGAACTCCGCCTCAGCACCACGTGAACATGGGGTCGGATGTGCAATATCCGATCGCCTGAATGGCCAGCTGGTGGGTGAACCAACGGGCATCAGCGCGCGACTGATGACTGTTCGCCTACGACTCGGAAGAGGTAAGTTTGCTACTTTTATAAGCACGTACGGTCTGACCATGTGTTATCCTGATGACACGCGTGATCAGTTCTACACTGAGCTATCCTCCGTGATACGGTCTGTGCCGAGGAGCGACCGACTATTTCTGCTGGGTGATTTCAACGCGCGCGTTGGGCGTGATGCATCAGCGTGGACAGATGTTATCGGTTCGCATGGCATTGGTTCAGCGAATGCGAACGGTGACAGGCTGCTTTCACTGTGTGCCACTCACGGCCTGACGATCACGAACACTCGGTTTGCACTGAGTGCGAGTGATATGGCAACTTGGACGCACCCACGGAGTGGTCACGCTCACCTGCTCGACTATGTCATCGTACGTCAGCGTGATATGCGTGAAGTGCGCATGACACGTGTACTGCGTGGAGCTGAGTGTGGCACTGATCACAAATTGGTTCGGACCAAACTGTACATATATTTTCGTAAATCGATGTATTGCACTCCCGCCGTGAATCGGCGTAAATTTAACATTCTCTCCCTCGGTACTGTGGCGAAACGTACTGAGCTGGAGAAGGCGATGGCTGCACGCCTATGTGGTGATGTGGACTGTATAGCCACAGTGGGCGACCTGTGGCACCAAATTCGCGACCAGGTGACAGCTGCTGCGGAGGAGACCATCGGGCGCGCAAACTGTAAACGGCCTGATTGGTTTGATGACAACAATGTGACGATTGGCGCATTGGTGTCAGAGAAGAATGCAGCATTTGCTGCACATGTTGCAGACCCCAGTGACTTGGGGAAGAGTAGTCAGTTTCGCAAACTTCGACGGCGACTGACCCGAGAGCTCCGTCGCATTAAAAATGCATGGTGGACGGAGAAGGCGAAGCAGATGGAATGCTACGCCGAGCGCCGCCAACACAAGGAATTCTTTGACTCCTTGAAGGCGGTGTATGGACCGAGATTGGAGCCGCTGAGGACACTGATCGATGGTAGTTCAGGCGCTACCTGCACCCAGACTGCAGACATAATGCAGATCTGGCGGAAACACTTTGACTGTCTCTTGAACAACCGTTCAGAGATCGACTGGCCTACATTGAACGGCCTGAAGCAGCACGATGTGAAGGCGGATCTGGCGGATACGCCGACACTGGATGAGACGCAGAGAGCACTTGCTCAGCTGCGAAACGGCAAGTGTGCCGGAGGTGACGGGATCAAACATGAAGTATTGAAACATGGTGGACCCGCGTTGTTGACTGCGCTGCACCACTTGGTGCAACGTGTATGGATTGAGGAGGAGGTGCCTTCTGAGCTGAAGGATGCCCTTGTGCTACCACTGTACAAGGGTAAAGGTAGCAAGCAATGTTGCACGAATTATCGTGGCATCAACTTGCTGAGTTGTGTGGGCAAAGTGATTGCCCGAATCCTGCTCAATCGCCTCGTGAGTCAGGTTGTGGAACCTAACGTGGCGGAAGAGCAATGTGGATTCCGTTCGGGTCGCAGCACTATAGATATGGTGTTTGCGGCTCGTCAGTTGCAAGAGAAGTGCAGAGGACGACACCAGCCATTGTACTCGCTTTTTGTTGATTTCACCAAGGCATTTGATACGGTGAACCGCGAGGCATTGTGGCTGGTGTTGGGTAAGTTTGGTTGCCCGCGTAAGTTTGTAAGTTTAATTGAATGTCTGCACAGTGGTATCCGAGCGAGGGTGCAGCTGAGTGGAGAGACCTCGGATGACTTTGCAGTTGTCTCTGGTGTGAAGCAAGGCTGTGTCTTAGTTCCTGCCCTGTTTAATATATATCTTCATGCAATGATGTCTTGTGCTTTTGATGCCGCTTGTGTTTGCAGTGTTCGTGTGGAGCACCGTATTGATGGTGGGTTGCTGAACATCCGTCGTTTCGGTGCGAGAACTCTAGTCTGTGAGACAACTATCCGTAGGTTGCTGGTTGCTGACGACTGTGTGTTGTTTTCACACAGCGCGGATGAGTTGCAGCACATGACTAGTGCTCTGGCTTCGACAGCGGCCAAATTCGGGCTCACCATCAACACAAGCAAAACTGTCTGTCTCTTTCAGCCTTCACCGGAGGTGCAATCTTCAATATTGCCGCAAATCAGCATTGGTGCTGAAGTATTGGAAACCACCTCCCGCTTCTGCTACCTTGGGAGTGTGATGTCGACTGATCAGCAGCTACACAGTGAGTTGCGTATTCGCGTGTCGAAGGCAGCAGCGGCATTCGGGAAGCTTGAGTACCAAGTGTGGAACAACCATCAGCTTACCATTGGCACGAAGCTGATGGTGTACAAATCCATGGTACTGTCCGTTCTTCTATACGGCAGTGAAACGTGGACGATGTACCGTCGGGATGTGCGATATCTCGAGCGGTTCCATCAGCAGTGTGTGCGACGGATTTTGCGGATCGGCAGGGGCGCCAGGGTTGCAGACTCGGAAGTTTGGCGCCGAAGTGGGATGTATGCAGTGGACGGCATACTTTTACTGCGACACCTGAGATGGCTCGGTCATGTGAGCCGTATGGATTCGGCGCGGATACCGAAAAAACTTTTATACGGTCAGCTGAGTATTGGGAAGCGGCATGCTGGGAAACCAAAGTTACGTTACCAGGACATGATTAAAGTGAGCCTCACACGTTCTAAGCTTGATTGCAGATCATGGGAATCGAAGGCGGTTGATCGCGGTGCATGGCGCGATCTAATCACGAAGGCAGTTGCTGAAGTGCGGGAGAAATCCCTCATGCATGCAGAGAAGAAGCGGCAAGTGCGGAAGCGGCAAGCACCAATGAATTGTACTCCATCGACATCGAGCGCATGGTGCTGTAGAACATGTGATCGCGAGTGCCTTAGTCAGACAGGCCTAGTGAGCCATGAGAGAGGTCACTCGGGACCATTGCCGAAGCGACGACGGGTCCCGCCGTGAAAGTAGGCAGCACCGGCGCAGCGTTTGTAGGCAAGCTGAATTCGATTTACTAACCGCATGCTTGCATGCTAAGTCTCTTTATTTCAGGTGGTGGGTTTTCGGTTCTGTCCTAATGCCTTTCTTTCTCATATAAATGTCTAGTGGGCCATGAGCTAGGCCCTTTGGGGCAACTACAGAAGCGACGACGGGTCCTGCAGAGAATTACGGCGAGGCGGCGCAGCGTTTGTAGGCACGCTGAATTCGATTCACTAACCGCGTGCTTGCATGCTAAGTCTCTTTATTTCAGGTGGTGGGTTTACAGTTTTTACCTTAATGCATTTCTTTCTCATATAAATATCTCCCTGTACTCTATTGCATTAAATTGCACACATCGCCTAAGCCCAGTGTATTCGATTTCCATAACATTTTTGTGTTCGTGGCATTCCGTGAACTATACTTCCTGACCTGGTGCACTTAGCTAGAATTGGTTTGTAAACCACTTATTACATATGCTATTTAATTAAGGTTTGTATCCCCGCTTCCTTATGCATTAATCGAGTTTTTCTCTTTTTCTTTCTCTCTCAAGAGTTTGGCTGTTGTTTGATATCCCCGGTGTGGATGCGCTTGATGTGCATGTTGACAAGGTGCCTACCTGTCTATTACCCACTACCTCGTCCATACTGGCTCCAGGAGACAGTTGGTCGTTGCTGGAGGGGATGGGGTGCACGGTCCTTGTGGTCATGTTAGGCTCGAAGAGTGGTTCCATGCACTCAGTGTGGAGCGGACTACGGTCCAGCCACCGCCTTGTGTGCGCTTGCTTCCCAAATACAGTGTGCTTGTGTTTGCCTGTGAAGGATTGTGGGCCGGCTCCGTTGATGAAACATGGCTCCCATCCACATGCCTCCCGGTCGTATTCCTTCGGGTTTACACTGGATGTGGGGTGTGTGGCTGGAGCTGTGGATGGTGCAGCTCAAGCCATCCATGGTCCCTCTGTAGGCGCAGGCGTCCTGTGACTTGCCACAGTGACAGGCAAATCCGAAACCGGATGCCGCCAACCAAATATGTATATATATATCTGGTATAATGACATATATACTAATGCATAACACATATAATCATATATATATATATGAACGTAAAAGGAAATGTATGACTGGCTAGCCGAACAACCTCCACGTGGTGCCAGCTGGGTGTTTCGGGTTTAACCCGTTCCAGCTAATAGTTCGGCGGCAGTGTTCCAGGACGTGGTGGGTTTTCGCCTGGCAAGCGTTCTCCCTATAAAAAACCACAAATGCCTGCTTAACAACACTGTGACGTGGCGGTCGTGGCTCGCCACAAAATAAAGTCACTGCCCCGTGGATACCTGGATAATCCTTTCCAACCCACGGACACCAATCTTCTACTCGCACATGGCTGATGAGAGCAAACATTCAAGAATGGAGCAGAACGGTTACAAGCGCAAACTACCCAGCTATATAAACGCACACACAATTACATACTTACATACCCCCTGCACAAACAAGCACTGTTATGGCAAACATATCGGATTTTTGCACATTCTTGTTCACGCATTGTTTTGTCAAAGTGATCATGCCTGTAAAGGCGTGCCTCGCCTGGGAGAGAATAAATGCTTTATTAATTTATATATATGTATTGCTCTGAAATGCTCATGTGTGTAAGCGTGCGTAGGTTATTGATTATGGTTTACGAGATTGATAGGATCAAACTTAACAAAAGTCAACGTTATATGAGGATAATGTGTAAGTCTCTATACTGAAGGATGCTGTATGCATGATGCCTGTGACATTGTAAATCGAAAATATATCCCGATTGGTATTTTGCTTGGTAAGCAAGGGATCTTTCATTGCAATTGGCTATGTGATATACATTTGCGGATGAAGAATATATATATGCATATATATGGGTTTGGAGTGCGTAGGATTGTTGTAAGGATGATCTATTGTTTCCCATTTACCTTTGGTAAATGCTGTAGCTTTTAATCACGCAAGGGAAAAGAAGTTCGCATGAATTGATGGTATGTAAGCATGCACTTGCGTAATCCGGTGATTTATGAGCGGAAGAAGTGCTATGCGAAAAGTGATTTCAGGAGGCAGTGTGAAGGGTGAAAAGAATATGGCGTCCTTAAGAGTGACTGAATTAATCGATGGTGTTATGTGAAGTAGGGAAAAAATAAGTAATACTTACATCTCTGCGTGTATTAACGTGAACAGAATAGTCGGTTTAGTTAACGTTACTGATATATACTCCATTACTTTAGTGTCTTGGATAGTGAGGCAACACAACGTCATGAATGGGATGTAAATGTTTGGCGCAAGATGTCCACATAATGCTGACGGATGTGCATGGCTACATGGTACTGAAGTAGGCAATCCCTTGTTAAGGCAGTGTTTGATTATATGACAAGTGGGCACACGGGACACTCAAACCATATGAAAATATTCTCGTGTAAGTGGGGAGCGTTCGGGAGGCTCATCACCCATCAAGCGAGAATACTGAAAAATGGCTCATCAAATATCGTTACAGTAGGAGGGCATGGCTCATGAATGTGAGCATTGCCAAGTGTCATAGCACTAAAAAACAGTGTTTAGGAATAATGGACGGATGCAATGACATGTTACAGGTTGAAGATGGCGGCGAAAGGTTAACTTACCGCCTTGTTTTTGGAGGAAGATGTTGTTCGTATCCGTCACGGGGTTGCGAACATGTGGTGAGGTATGAATTCCCCCATACGTTATCCGAAGATTACGGAGTCACCCACGGAACCTGTGTGCTTGTAGTCCGCCGCAAGGAGATAGAGGATTCCGCATACTTCCTATGGGCTGTGGGACGACAAGCCACAGATGCAGGGGATGGCCCTGAAAAGGGCCGTTGCTCCGTTCCCCAAGGAATGGGAAAAGTGTAGTAACTGGAAGGCGAAGGAAGACCGGACAAGGTGCTATGATAGGATGCGTCGAATGCACGTACATTACATGAAATCTGAAAGGGAAATGAGGATGGACAAGGAATGTAACCTGCAGCGGGGAATTATGGTGTTCTCACACGGCGCCAGCGGTACTTGGGAGGAGGCTCTGTGGCAGCGTGAGGTTGGAAGTCAATAGGCGGCACAAAGCAGGCGCTCTGAAGACAAGGTGATGATGGAAAATCAATGTTACCTAAAGCTAAGTATCAATGCAACACCACATGGCGGCGGCGTGACTTGGGAGGAGGCTGTGTGGCAGCGGTAGGTAAGAACGCAGTGGGCGGCACATATCAGTGGCTCTGAAACAGAGGCGACCATTGAAAATCTGTTACCTGTAACAAAGTATCAATGCAACAACACCTGGCGGCGGCAAGAGTTGGCAGGCGGCTCTTCGGCACTGCGAAGTAACAACGCTTTCATCAGAAACACTTTCATGGATGCACCGTACGCCGTGCGAAGGACACTGCACCGTTGCGCGGTGGGACGGTTTGCGTTTCTCCTGCATCAATGGACCTTTAATGGGTGACGTCTCCGGCCTACTTAAAAGGGACTCATACAACATCCGTTAATAGTGAGAGGTCAGGAGAACTGTCTCCTGGTCCCTGCCCCAGCGTCCGGATTTGCAGTCGTTCACTGGACAGCAAGAAATGAAGTAACTGATCACAAAAGTGATTGTCGTTGTTTATTCTTGTTTTCCCGGCCGCAGTCCATTAATTCTCCCTGTCCGTCGCGTCGCCTACGCCTATGAGGATTCAGGTAAGATCGTCTGCCTTGTGTTTGTCACGGTATGTTAATTGCACTCGGTGTTCGCAAGTCCACCATGACTGCTCGCTGACGGTGTAGGCGTTAGCAGGTAACTCTCGTTTCACTCATTCCCCACTTAGGCACTTCCTCCATGACGATAAAGACATAGTTATATAGAGCTTACAAACCACTCTCCCACGCCCACAAAGTTGCAGCGCCGTTCATTAGTCCATCTAGCAATTGCTCCCCATCCGTGTCTTCCAATCACAGCGCGCAGCGGTGTAATTGGAAGACACAAGCTACCATGCTTAACACCCATGTCCCCCCTTGCGCTGGTCACAAAAAGTCAAGGAAATATGCAGTTCGGGAAGAAAGGCAATGCCGTGGGAACTTACCGATTGGATGGGTTTCCCATTTCCAGAGGTTCTTTATGCAGCATTCACACATCGCTCCTGTGTATCCCTAAAGAAAAGCAACGTTACATACGTGAAACGGAATTTACCCGCAACCACGCGCACATATGTATGCCGCCTCCCCATGGTATGCAGCGCACGTTTGATGAAACCATCTGCAGCAAACATCGCAACTTATCCAATCGACAATCTCCTAGCTCCCGCACGCATCCTCTTCTTCCTCAAACAAAGCGCAAACGGCGCTGTCCGCTTCTTCGGCAGCAGTGCCTCTCTTTGTACGCCATGTGTGTGCGGTGGCGCGCCGATGTCCTTCTTGTAAGGGTCAGAAATGTCAACTCCCGTAATGTCATGCTGCCTTCCACCACCTCCACCGCATGCGGTAACAAAGGTGACTTCCGTCTGCGCCACCTGCGGTCGTTGCAAGGAAACTGGGAAACACCAGCCACCGGGGACACCAATGTGATCCCTTCGCTGACGTCCCTCTTCGGTGCATTCCTGCTGGTACGCGTACCATTGCCTGCCGTCACGCGGGTAGCTGCACCGGAGGATGACGACTGAATTCCTTGGAAGCTAGGCAGGTTTTCCGAGGATAACCGTTGCAGTTGTTCCAACTGCGATGATCGCGCGTAAAGCTGCACATCACTGTGACTTGTGAGCAGATCCCGCACGCATGCAAACACGCCCATGGTGCGCTGAAACTCCTCGGTGCCCATGCTCAGGATCTGCGTTTCCAGAGCAGCAAACATATCCCGAGTGATGCGAATTTTCGCTGCCCGGTCAAGAACTACATCACTCGGGCATCTCACCCGCGCACCCGTCAACGTCCCTTCCCTGTCCTCCGAAAGGACCGGCGCAGATGTACTTATCGCTGGCAACACCCAACGGCAACCACCAAGCTCATCCTCCTCCTCGTACGCGTGTAGGCTTGCCACGTGAATAATGTGCGCACATGGAATGCGCCACTGCCGGTTAAATCGGCATCTGCAAGCGCTGTCATTTCCGATAACGACAAGTTGCATCCCAATGCGCTTGTCGTCCACCAGCCAACAACCGCCGCCTTGGTTTACACTGCGAATACGAACTCGAACACTGTGCCGCGCGTACTGCCGCCGGGCGTAGGACGACAGCCTTCGCAAAATCACGTCGCCAATGCTGACACCATGCTGAACCTCGCATACACAAAGTTGATCCCTGGCAAGCAGTGTTTCCCTCTCCACAATGATGCTGCTGGCACGCTGCACTATCACCTGAAACAGGTGAAGTAGCTTTGACCACTCGCTCAAAGTTTCTTTCAGATGCTTATTCTCATTTTCAATGCGATTCATGCTGTCGCATTCAAATAAAACTTCATGGCCCATCAAATGCGCTGCCCAGCTAAACCGCCATGGGATCAATGTACGACGGAGGTATTGGAAGCATTCCGCGCTGCGCATTGATATGCCTTGCATAATCCGATGGTAATGCGCGCAGTCGTACGTGTACAACAACGACCGCAGCATGTGTAATAGAGCTGTCTTATCTTCCGCGTTACACAACGGAAGGTGTGAGCAACGCCGCCGCGTGTCACGCATGATGTGTACCCGGCAGAATAAGATGTTTGCATTGGGGTACGCATTACGAAACGCATTCACTTGCGCGGTGCAGTTGTCCATCACCAAAGTCCGAGCACCGGCAACCGCGGGGGCCAAATCCAACATACCTCTCACTGCCTTCTCGTAAGCAACCTCCGTCTCATTAGGCAACAGCGCATATAAGAAGCTCATACCCAGGCCGCTACCGTGCACAAACATGCAGTGCCACAGGATGTAGCCGCGGTAATTGATCTGATACGTGGAGTCCGCCAAATTACCTCCCCGTATTGGCCCACCAAATCGAGCATGCGCGAAGGTAAAAAAAATGAAATGTGTCAGCTTATGCGCCGTAACGGCGCTTCGCTGCCGCGCGACTACCACCAATCGCGCGCGGGCTGAGTATACCGCGAGGACACCCACCCCTACGCGGATTCGAACCGGTGACCTTATGGTTGGAAAGCAAACGTGCCGACCACTCGGCCACCGGCCGACATGCGCGAAGGTACGAAAAACAGGTAAGGAATCTGATTTCCCTCATGCATAATTTTCACCTGACCATTTCTTTGCAACAGCTGCGTCACCTCCTTCACCTCAGTGACACAAGCATTACGATGACGCCGCCGTATGACATACAAATCCCTACTTGTTAAACGAGTGTCGTATTGCTGCCACACAAAGGCAAACATCTCCTGGGTCCGACGAAAGGTTCTTATTAAGTTAAGCACCAGCCGCTCCTGAGCTTCTGTTAGCCTCCGTTTTCTCACATAAAGCCAAGGGTTCCCAACGTGAAAGCTGTGCGAATGCCACAGATACGCATTCCCAATTTCGTAACATTCGCCCTTATACGTCCCAGAAAAACGCGCAGGGCAATCGTAACATCGGTACCTATAGTAATCTTCTCATGAGGCAATTACAATGCACTTACCGCTTTCCAGTAACATTGCTGCGCCTCCCATGCACACATACAAACAAAATATACCGGTATGGGCATCCTTCCGGTAGCACCTGTCCAGTATCCCTTTCGTACGCCTTCGCAGTTTGAACGTTCCGACGAACAAACGATGTCGGCGTTTCAATCTGAAACACTTTCAGATCCTTCTTCATCGATGCGAAGTCCAGACAAGGACCCTTAAGCATACGTCGGAATACAAGCGAGTCATCCACCATGGCTGCTACGCGTGAGGAGGGAAAATGATTAAACATCGTGACGTATTTAAACCCCTTAGTAAATTGATTACTAATTGAGGTCGCAGGATTTCAGCAAGCATCGTCAATTAGTACTAAACAACACTATGGGTTCAATGGCCCCAAATTTACCTCACATAACCTGCAACCCTGTGTACCGGAATAACACTGCCGAAGGAGCGTTATTTCCAAGTGGCGGGTAGGACGCTCTCGAAATAATGTGGAAAACAATGTTTGAATAAACACTTGAAACGAAATTTGACGATTGTCAAATTTCCTCTGATCCAAGATATCTTGGATCGACTAAAGTGGTGCTGGCCAAAGCGTCTTCCTGACGCTTACTGGTAATTTTGCGGTTGTTCCTTTTTTTAATCCAGTTTTACACCCTGTTTTGCCTTTTTATTGTGGTCATTTTACGGTTGTATACGTGTTTTTAAATTCTGCTCTGTTTTCCACTTCAACATGGTCGTCTCGCGAAAAACCGAGGCGAATGAACACCTTGCGTCTTCGTTTGATGAGTCAAATGCAGCTTGCAGCAATTCTGCCTGTTCAAGGCCAGTCACGGATTCATCTGGTGGTATGCAGTGTGATGTTTGCTCTCGTTGGTATTACAAAAGTTGTACCGGCCTCCGAGCGAATCAACACGTGCGCAAACCCTCCGCACCCAAACCGAGAGGTGTGAAGACGCTCAAGATGCAACCACCTGAGCGGGAAACACCACCTGGTGATGCGAATTTCTCAGTTTCACCTAAGATTGTGCAGACAGGGGGTAAAACACCCCAGATGTCTACATCGAGTGCTACTCAAACTGCGGCGCTTACTCCAAACACATCTTGTCTTCCAGGGGTACAGGTCGTGGAGGCAGGCATGGACGTTGAGCCACGGGCTTTTTCGCCTGCAGGACGAAAAAGAAATCGGAACAGAACTGCCCGTACTCTTCAGGCAGGTTCGAAAAGCTTCAAGAATGACGGGACAAACAAGCTGGAGCGTAAGACGTACGCTACAGTTGCTTCAACCTCGTCTGATAACTTGCGCCCAGTCTCGTTTCCCGCGGCTAAGCCGGTTGCGTTTCATGTAAATTCCAAAACCCGTGGGGTAAATACACCCCGTCAAGGTGATTCTTTCATGGATAGCAGCGTGATATTCCGTAACGCAGTGGAATCCACTGCTGCACTTCCTGCCGAACGTACATTAGACGACCTACAGTGGTTTAAGATGTGCGTAACCAAACTTCTTCCGCCTAGGTTTCCCGGTGTTACTGTCAGGAAACTGACTAGATTGGGTAACATCCCAGTTAACGCCCCAAACCCTCGACCGCGCTTACTTCGGGTAGTCCTATCTACCCCGGAGGAACGCAACGCGCTGTTGCGGTTTGCCTTCAAATTGAAGGGTACTAATGTTAGTGTTCAGCCAGACCTCCCATTAGCGGATAGGCTGAAGCTAAAAGAGGCCATTAAGGACCTCAAAACCAGGCGAGCGGCCGGTGAACAAGGTCTCCGGTTGGTGGGTTTTCGGGTGGTCAGCCGGCGGTCTGTTTCCGCCCTACCAGTGCCAGTACTGGTAGCGCACGACCCAGGGCTGGACATTACGAGTACCTTCAAATAGTGCTAAGCAATGTGCGGAGCCTAAGGAATAAGATGTGCGAGATAGGTCTGCTTGTAGATGGGTCTCATCCCGATATACTTGCATTCACTGAAACGTGGCTGTCTCAAGACATCACGGACGGTGAAGTACATCTGCCTGGCTACGCACTATTTAGATGTGATCGCTTCGTTGGCCGACAAGGCGGGGGCGTTGCGCTTTACGTTAGGTGTGAACTTGACGTTTCACGCACCTACATGTTTCAGACGGCAGATAAAACTGTCGAAGCGCTGTCGGTAGTGATTAACACTTCCTCAGCTCAACTTACAGTCGTACTTGTGTATAGAAGCCCTGGAAGTGCGTCCAAAGAGGTGCTTGACTTTATTCGCTCCCAATCCGCAAACAGGTGTTTGATACTGGGGGATTTCAACCTACCAGAAGTTTGCTGGGCGGATCTTTCTTGCAACTCGGCAGAAGGTACTTTCGGGGCAGATCTACTTGAGCTTACGCTACAAGTACCATTGTATCAGTTCGTGGACCTCCCCACTAGGTACATGGACGCCCAACTCCCGTCTATTTTGGATCTAGTGTTTGCCAAGTCACTAGACTTCGTAGGGGACATCACTTACGGCTCTCCCTTAGGTGCTAGTGATCATGTTTGTTTATCGTTCAGGTGTAGTCTGACCAGGCGTCACCAGAGCATTGCTAAGCCATTTCCAAACATATGGCGTGCTAACTATCAGGCAATGCGTACCAAGGCTGCTGGGATGCGTTGCGAAATCTCGGTGGTTGATACGGTTCAGGCGGCCTGGGATAAATTTAAATCTTATCTCACGGAAGTGTCTACTCCCTACATCCCGCTTGCGAGGAGAAAGGAGACACGGGCGCGGCCGCCGTGGATAGATACCACTGGCAAGCACCTGCTCCAGAAGCGTTCTAGGTGCTGGAGGACCTACCGTGCGGCTCCATCAACTAGCACCTATGCTAGGTACCGCGAGGCTAGAAATAGGTGTAAACAACACTTAAGGAAAGCTCGGCTGGTGTACGAAAAGGAATTGGCTGACGGAGCTTCGGAAAATCCGAAGAAGTTCTTCGCTTATGTTAAGAGACGCTGTGGTTCAACTTCGGTAATCCCAACTTTGATGAGGGCCGATGGAACTCGTGCGTATGCGGACTCAGATAAGGCTCGTGTACTTGGGGAACAGTATGCAGGGGCTTTTGTACGTGAGGCCGCGTTGACTAGCGTTGAATTTGTCCCCAGAGTACCTGATGGTTCTTATTTAGCTGAGTTTACTGTGGTGGAAACGCAAGTCCTTAAACTGCTGCAAGAACTGAACCCTTCCAAAGCAGCTGGACCTGATTCAATTCACCCGAAGCTTCTGCATGAGTTGGCGGGGGAACTAAGTGGACCGCTGACGATGGTGTTTCAGAAATCACTTGACAGCTGTACATTACCTTCCGAATGGAAGGAGGCTGTCATCTGTCCTATCTTCAAAAATGGCGACAGGAGTCTGTCAGCCAATTATAGGCCAGTTAGTCTGACTAGCGTCGTGGTCAAACTGCTTGAAAAGCTGGTGAGAGATTCGTTGGAATGTCACCTGAATAGATTTAATCTGCTCAGTAGTGCACAACATGGATTCCGGAAGGGATTTTCGTGTTTGACGAATTTGTTGGTTGCTCGTGAAGCTTGGGCCGAGGCAGTGGACAATGGCCACGTGGTGGATGTGCTTTTCGTAGACTTCTCGAAAGCATTTGATAAGGTACCCCACTTGAGGCTATCACATAAGCTGAGGTCCTACGGCGTATCTGGCCGCGCCCTTCACTGGGTATCTGCGTTTTTGCAGGGAAGAGAGCAGTGTGTACGTGTGGGTCGCAGCTTATCCTTTAAGCAAGCGGTCCTTAGCGGTGTCCCACAGGGCTCGGTCCTTGGACCGATGCTGTTCTCCATCTACGTAAACGATCTCCCTGGAGAGCTTGGGGTATCATCCTTATTGTTTGCTGATGACCTTAAGCTATGGAATGTTGTAAATGTTCCTGGGGGTTCTGAGGCCATACAGCGTGCACTGGACAGACTCTGGGACTGGTCTACTTTGTGGCTACTGCCCATAAATCAGGCTAAGTGTTCCGTCCTTCGTATAGGAGCAACTTTCCCGCCTTCGAGCTACGTACTCGGTGGGGTCGAACTCCCCCTTGTCTCCAACCAGATAGATCTAGGTGTCGTTCATTCCTCGTCTTTGCATTCTGGTGACAACTGGAAGAAGGCCGCTAGTAGGGGTTTCAGAATGTTATGGTTAATACGCCGTTCTTTCGGGGTCTTAACTGCCGACATATTTGTGAAGCTATTCTCAGCTTTCGTTCGGCCCCATCTGGAATACTGCGTCCAGGCTTGCGCGCCCTGCCTTGTTCGGGACAAAATGGAGCTTGAGAGGGTTTTGAGAGTAGGTACCAAATTGGTCGAGGGGTTACGGGGGCAATCGTACCCCGAGCGTCTACTTAGCTTGGGTATGTATTCAATGCACTACCGACGGCTTCGAGGAGACCTAATCCTTACTTACCGCATTTTAACAGGGAAGGTTGGGCCGGACTTGCGCTGGCTATTTAGCCCGGCTAGGTTGCCTTGTCTTCGCGGTCATCCCATGAAGCTACACAAGCCGCGTTCTGACGGGATCAGGGCGGAAACTCGGTTATCGCGTAGAGTTATCGAGCGCTGGAACTCGCTTCCAGAAAATGTAGTCAGTGAACCTACGGTTAAGGGTTTCGAGCGTCAGTTAGACGCTCTTGGGTGGCAACACGAAACCTTTCCCTTCTCCTGACCATATCCATCTTCAAACTTTCAGTTCTTATTCTGTCATTATCTTCACTCTTTGGTGTTATCCTTCATTTTAATGACTTTCATTCCCCTTTATCTTCCATTTACTTTCTACTTCTTTCTTACTTCACGTAACCTACACAGCGCGGACTGCTAGTGCAGGGAACGTGGGCAGTAGTTGGTTGATCAGGGTGTGTTTCGGGTGTTTCGTTTTAGATCTATCAAGAACTAACACCTTATCATTTCCTGGCTCAACGATTTGCTCAAGAAGGAACACTCAAGGGATTTTCCTATCGTTCCAGTCCATCTGAATCTGAA
>CALYDF020004696.1:0-15816 GCA_944474145.2 Dicrocoelium dendriticum | reverse complement strand
ACAGGAGAGTTCCGTCGCATTAAAAATGCATGACGGACAGAGAAGTTGAAGCAGATGGACTGCTTCGCCGAACGCCGCCGACAGAATGAATGACTCCTTGAAGGCGGTGTATAGACCGAGGTTGAAGCCGCTAAGGACGCTGCTCAGTGGTAGTTCAGGCGATAGCTGCACCCAGAATGCAGACACGATGCAGACCTGATGAAAATAATTCGCCTGTCTTTTGAACAACCGTTCATAGATCGACTGGCCTACTTTGAACAGCCTGAAACAGCGCGATGTGAAGGCGAGTCTGGCGGACACGCTGACACTGGCTGTAATGCATGGAGCTCATGCTCAACTGTGAAACAGCAAGTGTGCCGGTGCAGACGGGAAACTGCCTGAAGTACTGAAACACGACGGACCTGCGTTGGTGACTGCACTGTACCACTTGGTGAAACGCGTGTGGAATGAAGAAGTCGTTCCTCCAGAGCTGAAGGATACCCTTGTGCTACTACTGTACAAGGACAAACGAAGCAAGCAATATTGCACAAATTATCGTGGTATCAACTTGCTGAGATGTATGGGCAAGGTGATTGCCCGAATCCTGTTCAACCTCCTCTTCAGTCGGATTGTGGAACCTAATGTGGCGGAAGAGCAGTGTGGATTTACTTCGGGTCGCAGCAGCATAGATATGGTGTATGCGATTCGCCAGTTGCAGGAAAAGCGCGGATAGCGACACCAGCTATTGTCCACACTTTCTGTTTATTTTACCAAGCCATTTGATACGGTGAACCGTGATGCAATGTGGCTGGTGTTAGGTAAGTTTGGTTGTCCGAGTAAATTTGTAAGTTTAGTTGCATATCTGCACAGTGGTATCCAAGTGAGGGTGCAGCTAAGTGGAGAGACCTCGGATGACTTCGCAGTTATCTCTGGTGTGAAGCAAGGCTGCGTCTTAGCTCCTGCGCTGTTTACTAATTATCTTCATGCCATGATGTCTTGTGCATTTGAATCAATTTTCGCTTTTGGTGTTCGTGTGGAACACTGTATTGATGGTGGGTTGTTGAACATCCGTCTTTTCGGTGCGAGAACTCCAGTCGGTGAGACAACTGTCTGTGTGTTACTGTTCGCTGACGAATGTGCATTGTTTGCACACAGCGCGGATGAATTGCAGCACATGACTAGTGCTCTGGCTTCGACAGAGACCAACTTCGGGCTCACCATCAACACAAACAAAACTGTCTGTCTCTTCCTGCCTTCACCAGAGGTGCAATCTGCAGTGGTGTCGCGATTCAGCACTGGTGATGACTTATTGGAAACAACCTCCCTTTTCCGCTGCCTTGGGAGTGTGGTATCGACTGAACAGCAGCTACACAGTGAGCTTCTTATCCGCGTATCGAAGGCAGTGGCGGCATTTGGGAAGCTAGATTACCGAGTGTGGAACAACCATCAGCTTACCATTGTCACGAAGCTGATGGTGTACAATCCATGATGCTGTCCGTTTTTCTATACGGCAGTGAAACATGGGCAATGTACCGGCGGGATGTGCGATATCTCGGTAGGTTCCATCAACATTGTCTACGACGGATTCTGTGCATTTGTTGGTGCGACAGAGTTGCGGACACGGAAGTATTGCGCCGAAGTGCAATGTATGCAGTGGGCTGCATACTTTTACTGAGACACCTGGTGTGGCTCGGTCATGTTTGGCGTATGGATTCGATGCGGATACCGAAATAACTAGTATACGGTCAGCTGAGTATTGGGAAGCGGCATACGGGGTACCCAAAGTTATGCTACCAGGACATGATCAAAGTGAGCCTCTTACGTTCTAATCTTGATTGCGGGTCATGGGGTCATGGCGCTATCTGACCACGAAGGTAGTTGTTACGGTGCGGAAGAAAAACCTCACACGTGCAGCGAAGAAGCAGTAAGGGGGGAAACGGCAAGCACCGATGGATCGTACTCCATGCACATCGAGCGCGTGGTGCTGTAGCACATGCCGTGGCGAGTGCCTGAGTCAGGTGGGCCCAATGAGCCTCCAGTGAGGTCACTCGGGACCACCACGGAAGCGACGACGCGTCCTGCAGAGAACGTAGGCAGAACCAGCGCAGCGGTTGTAGGTACGCTGCATTCGATTTACTAACCGCGTGCTTGCATGCTAAGTCTCTTTATTTCAGGTGGTGGTTTTTCAATTATGTCCCAACACTTTTCTTACTCATAATTACGTCTACATGTACTATGTTCTGTAAACTTGCACCCGTCGCTGAATCTAATTGTAATTACTTTGATAACATTTTCGCGCTTGCGGCATTTCCCTAAAATATATCTTCTGACGTCTTTAAGTCATCGCGGATTCGTTCGTAAACAAGTTATTTTATACGCCCATTTAGTGAAGAGTTATGCCGTCGTATCTTTATGCATTATCTGGTTTGTTTTAGTTCAGCTCCTTTTTTCAAATTATTGGCTGTTGCTTGATATCACCGATGTGGCTGCGCTTGATATACATGTTGACAAGGTGCCTACCTGTCTATTATCCACTACCTCATCCATACTGGCTCCAGGAGACAGTTGGTCGTTGCTGGAGGGGACAGGAAGCACAATCCTTGCGGTTGTGCTAGGCTCGAAGGGTCGTTCCATGCATTGTGTGTGGAGCGGATTAGGGTACAGCCACCGCCTTTTGTGCGCTTGATGCCCTAAGTAGCTTGTTTGTGTTTGCCTGTGAAGGAGTGTTGGTCGGCGTCGTTGACGTAACGTGGCTCCCAACCCCCTATCTGCCGGGCTTATTCCTTCGGGTTTACACTGGACAGGATGTTTAAGGGTGGAGCTTTGGGTGGTGCAGTGCAAGCCATCTATGATCCCTCTGTAGGCGCAGGCGTTCTGTGGCATGCCGTAGTGACAGGCAAATGCGAAACCGGATGCCACCAGCCATATATATATATATATATATATATATATATATATATATATATATATCCACCCAAACCTTGTTTCCGACCAGAGTGTCACTCTTTCTGTGAGTGAATTCGAATTGTCTTCAAACCTCTATGTTTGGGTTGCGCATTTTGAATGTCAGCAACACACAGGCCGTCCGGTAAACCCTCCTCTGTACGCTCGGTTAAAAGGCCACAACCGCGTGTGTGTGTAGTGTGACAGATTCAAAGGAACACTAATGATTCCCTGAGATTGGTCGTCTATCCTCAAGCATTTTCATCTTAAATGCCAGCGGTAATGGTGACTCCGATAGTGTGCATGGGTCGCGTTAACTCCTGGCTACCAAGCACTTGCTGCTTACAATATTCCACATTCGTTCGTCCATTGGATTGAACAATTGGGTGTAGTGATGAACAATTCTCCCTGGAGCCCAAGTACTCTACAACCGTTCCTCTGTTTGGAATGTAGTTTGGAAATTTGGTGTTCAGGACTCAACAAACTTTGTTGCTATTGTCCAAACGTTGGCTCCTCAGTGTAAGCCGAATGATCCCGGCAAGTCACTGACTAGCGAGTAACGTGCTGATGTCGATGCTACATGTTCTATTTCCTATATTAGTCACAAGAATGAGTGTAGGTATATTTTCCGTTATACATCGCTCATACTGAAGTTAGGAAAAGTCAGCTATTATTGAGATAAGGAGCGGAAGAGCAAACGTGCCTGCTACGATGTGAATTAGAAATGGCCAATCATTTAGATTGAGTTAAAAGTAGGTTCATCCAACTGTGGTGGTGTTTAAATTAATATTTAACTGGAAAATATATCCACGTACAGAAACATTTGATTTGTTGCGAAAAGAGCTGCAACCGAGAGATATGATGACAGGTGTTTAGTCAATCGGAAGCTGCTAATTTACCATGAGAAATGCAGACTGCATGGGAATATCATACGTTCAGCTAACCACCTTATCTGCGCCGTCTGTCGTTATTTGTCTACTCCCGTGCAATTAACTTTGCAATGCTCAATGTTTTCGTTGAAAATCACATTATAGGTGTGGAGATTTGCTCGTTCATTGTTTTCCTATCCATGCCTAAGTAGTTCCATTCTACCCCCCCCCCTGTTAAGTCTCACCGTGCCAATATTTTTTGGAACGTGCGCACGTCTCCCACCACACCCATTTGCGAGATTCTCCAGTCACTGGTTGTCATCCACCGTGTTATTCCCGTCAATCCCCATTGTCCTGGAGACACCCTTTACCCACCATTTGATGCGGTGTGAAGCGAACCGCATCAACCATACGGTTATTGAATGCATTTAAAGAGGCGAGACAACTCTGCGCAGTACTTTGTATTGTGATCGCGTTAAACGGTAGCAATTGAAGTAATTTACATTCTTTGTGTGTCTTACAAACAACCGGTTGTTCTGGGACTGAGGTATGTACACACTGCGCTTGAGTTATAGGTTGTTTAATTGTACCGTAGGTGACGTCTCGGCTTCGTTTCTTGATTGGGCAAAGGGAGTTGTTATGTAGCACTGGAACCCCAAGTGATTCTGTTGGTTACATAAATACCTTATCACCACACTTGACTACGATTGAGTACTTAGATGTTGTGCAAGCTACTTCTTGTAAATTTGTTGAAATAATTTACACACTCTTTCGAAAGCCGATGGTAGAACAGGGAGCAGCGCAATTTATTACATGTGTTAGTGATGTGATAGCGTCAAAGTGGCCGTCAGTGAAGGTATGATATTGTCGCCTATTAACGCATATAATCGACAGCATCTACAATACACAGCAACCATAAGCCATCAGTGGTTTACGGTACATTTATTGATGTTGCATTCCACCGGGTAACCGTACTGATAGCATTTATTTCCTTGTTTCCATATTCATCTCTATCTATTGTTGATGCCCACACTTCTGATTAACTTTATGACTGCTATTTTTGGGTTGACGCTGAAAGGTTAACTAACCGACGACAGTAGTATTGATTGTTTGTAATTGTACGTAAGATCTCCCAACACCAGTGGAATATGATTATTATTCTTACCTTCAACCCATACGCACCTTCGTAGTGTTATTGCTCATGAGGATAATTGTTTCTCCATCCATTTTGTGGTACTTCAAACACAAGTGTGGACAAATACCGCTCACAACGCTGCAGTACTGCAAATCGAACCGGGGACGTTTTGTATGTCAACTGATATCTCATGTTGAATGACTATGCGGAAGCCATTTAGAAACATTTGTAAGCGCCACACTTCAGCTTGACAGACTGATGTCTAACTGGGACTCGCTTAAATTACCAGTCCCGGTAACATCTTTTCGTGTCTCGCTACGTTCCCCATTGATAGATGGGTATTATTACATTTCTTCTCGTGTGACACCGTGACTTATTGCGAGTTGCAATATGGGCTCCATGTATCCCATCTCAAGTGTCTCTATACGCCCCGTTATACTGCTGCCGCCTTCAGGTAAACGCATTGAGATTCAAATAAGTCATCAATGTTGATTCCGTAACAGCGGCAACACAATGTGACATCCAAATCGAAATGCTTGGGCGAAGGTAACCCTCTAGGCACGGATGAATTGGTTGAGATTTGCTAGCGGTCAGAACGAATGACCAGGGGGAAATAAATATTTAACATACGATGGACTGCCTGTTTGTTCTACATCCAGGTTGATTCGCTCTCACCTCAGATATGAGACGACCGGACCGGCTCTGGTTTCCCTTCCTGTACGAGTAGCCTGCAGTTAATAATATAGGTCATGGCATTCACAGCACACGTAAACAAGTAGTCATCACTGTTCCATTGTGTTTCTAATTCTTTGTTAAAGAAAATATAGCCATAAATCCCGTTCGTTCGCTCACTGTAGAGTTTAACTTAGCTCAGTTTATGAGTACCAATAGACTTAATCGAACCATTTCCTTGCTAACTTGAAAAGTTGCTTACTCCATTACCGTCCTTTTCTTTTTGTTCTTCCTTATTCTATATCCCGCATGTAACCCGCTCTTGGGTACAGTTGCATTATAGAATGATTAACTACTGACTTGGTCTCTTTATTGCACTTGCCTAAAACGGATGAGCCACGTCTAATAATGGTTCAGTCCATCCATGAGCTCATTCCTATTTAACGTGTGCGCGGAGTTTCCGAACGAGTGGTGTGGTTGATACGGATCACTGCTTGGGTGGCAAATTATTGAGAATGTCTCCAGTTCGATGGTTACGCTTGAATCAAAAGGTTACCAGCGCTTGGCCTCTTACAGTACGCGTGTGGTGTAAAGTTTGCTATTTTGAATACAATGCTCAACGATTGTTCTTCGTGTAACCACGTTAGGCAATTCATTCGAAGAGAAATTACTCTGGAAATTCTTTGGCAAGTGAACAATCCTGACAATTAACCGACTAGCGGTTATCACCATAGCGACATTTCTAGTTCCGCTCCGCAGGTTCGGGATGACTGTGAGCATAGTTATATTTCCAGTTATTCATCAGCAATACTGAAATTAACGGAGCTTATGAAAACGCACGTACTAAGCGGATGGAATGCGGAAGCGCAGAGACGCCTAGCAGAAGTTACATTACACATGGTCAACCTGTTGGACAGACGAGGTAAAACGTTAAACCCAACGGGAATAGTACGTCAGTGTAATAGTATATGACATCGGAAAGGAATCGGCGCAAAGCGACAATCGTTTTATGAGCACCAAATGGCTGCACCCGGAGACGTACCATGCAGATTTCAGCAAATAGCTTATGGTCACAGCAGAGTACACACGGGTATGTGCAAACAGTTGAATATTTGGATATTTGCAAAACAATACGAGCATTGTTTGGAAAGTCGCTTTTTTGACAGTGGGCAGCAGGAGTTAGCTGATGTCACCTGTCAACGTCAAAGGTTGCGCATCAATCGTTCTTTGAGAACGTGCACGTACCTCTGGTAGCAGATGACCGGACCGATGGGCAACACGGAGAGCCAGAAGTGGACACTTCCTCGCATTCGCAAGCTGTGCCACTTCCCCATCAACTACACGAAAGCGACTGCACATATAGACGGCAACACCTAAGTGCACACTATCTTATTATAGCACTAGTTTATTTATCATTCTGCCTAGTGGTTGCTTCACTATTGCTATATCGGGTTCCTTCAAATATGGATGTCTAAGATTTAAGGCTGTCACTTCCAAATGTTGAAGAAAACATCAACAGTTCGTACTGAATAGTTATTCCCATGCCTGCCAAAGTGGTCGTTAGCCTGACCTCCAAACAAAACCCATACACGTTTGTCGTACCATGGATCATGAGGTCTAACATGTCTCTATCCAGTTTGTGATAAATCACACTTCAGTTTGGATAAACGCATGTGTATATGTTGTATTCGAACTGCTATTGGACACGGATGACCCCAATCCATTTATCTATGTATACCGAATGAAATCGACCAGGATACTCATACCTCTTTCGTACGGCCAACTTAGCGCAGGGAAACGGCACTCGGGCAAACCGAAAATAACAATAGCAGAACATGAAGAAGGTGAGTTTATGACAAACCCATTCTGATTACAAGTGTTGCCAACTCAAGGCAAATTTTGATCGATGCGAATTCCGTGGACTACTAAAAAGGACGGTCGCTGAGGTGCAGGAGAAGGCGTCACTGTACGCAGAATAGAAGCACCATGAGTAGGTTCCCATTCCATTTACTAATCCAGGCCAATAAGGCGGCGTAGGTGGTATGTTTGCCTGCATGCTGAGTAATCTTGCATTTCAGATGTAGATGATACTTGTGCTCCCCGATGTGGTTGCGCCTGATGTGAATGTTGACAAGATGCCTACGTGTCTATTACCCACTACCTCTTCAATATTGACTCCAGGAGACAGTTGGTGTGGACAGGGTGCACCGTCCTGTTGACGGTGTTAGGCTCAAAGAGTGGTTCCGTCCTGTGTGGAACGGGCTACGATCCAGCTACCGCCATGTGTACGTCTGATGTGCATGCTTTCCCAATTAGGTCGGAATGCTTCTGTTCTGCTTGTTGAAGAAGGGTGGGCCGGCTCCTTTGATGAAACATGGCTCCCATTCACATGACTCTCGGTGTTATTCCTTTGGGCATACACCGGATATGTGGTACTTGGTTGGAGCTGTTGGTGGTGCGGCGCAAGCAACTCATGCTCCCTCTGTAGGCACAGGCGTCCTGTGGCTGGCCACAGTTACAGGCAAAGCTGAAACTGGATGCCGCCAAACATATATGTAAATAGGTACCTACACATAGAGATTTGTTACTAGAAGCTCTATGCTGAGAGGAGGTAGCATTTACATGCTTTCTTCACTGTAGTTGGTGGAATGCCACCGGTACCTAACGAAGGTAGTTTTAAGGGGATAAATGGTATTATAGGTGACATTGTTTGGCGATGGTTTAGGGGTTTGGTATGATTCGGTCCACGTAAAGTGGGATTGTGGAGATAACGTTGAACGTTTATCCGTTGGAATAAATACTTTGGATAACTTAATGGCGGTTGCAAGTAAGTCCGTTTTGCTTGCTGAGAAACTTACTTCATATGCGATTTAAAGGTGGAGGTATAGGGGCATAGCGGAATTCTGCACCTACATATTACTTTATAATTGCATTATTAGTGATAATCTTTTTGTCATGCTCTGCATATACACCTTGCTGAAGTTGGTGCACGTCTATCCAGCGATGCGTCGTCGAAGCTGGCTCCAAGGGTCTGTAGCTTTTAGCCGCGGTGATGGTTTATGTCATTTTGTCCTTGAGAAGATTGTATGGCGCTTGCATATACAAAGCGTTGCAATGACTCTGGTTCGGCGAATGGTCTTATGCTTAGGTTATCTCGAAAACATCGCGATGGCGTTGTCATTTGTATAGTGTTTCCCCTATTTTACGAAAACCGTTGTCTCATTCACCCCCCACCGTGTCATATATACTCTGCTTTCACATTGCACTGGCGTTGTGTAATTGGAACTGCGCATGGGTGCATTATAAACCACGTATGCGTGGTTTATACTCACCGGCATACCATGTTAGTCCGTGTGGTTGAACGGTGGCGGCGAAATGCGTAGAGGGATGCCGTCAACCAAATCGGACTGAATAAAAACCCGATGATAGCTGAAAAGTAATGCTTACGTAGGTGATAGTAGAACTTCATGTAGGAAGAATGAAGGAGCCCAAGGATAGGCTGTGAATCTAACTAAGGGGTGTACGCTGGTGTGTAACTGTCGCCCCTGTTTTTAATATTTAAATTATGGAACTTTTTACCTCAACTGTTGTGCTAAAACGTTTGTCACTGAACTAATGGATAACCTTTCTCAAATGTAAATAGCCGGCTGACTGTCCATTAGCATACAGACAATGGAAGGAGGTTGCATGTGTAAGAGAATGAAAAGGAAAAGTTTACGCAAACTTATCACTATATCTTTGCTCACTCCCGAGCAAAGTATTCACGTGTGTGCTGCGGACGAACGTAAAGTGTCACGTAACCACTGCGGATCACTGAGTCGTGGGGTGTAGGTTCTTTCGTTGGGTATAAGCGTGAACGAATATGCTAAATGATAACATGCGACATGGTACCCGTATAGTGTGAGACAAGTACGGGAAGAACTGGTGGCCGTTGTACGTGTGGATTCACAACCTGCCAACCTTACTGTGGGAGGCTATAATAGGTATGAGGTGAAGTGTAGTTGTGCTACAAGAAAGGTAGCTGCAAAGGTGTATATGTATGCCACATGAAAACGGAGGGCGAGGTGAACGACGTTCACACCAATTTTAATATCCGCTTCATTGTGGGGAGCGTGGCTATGGACGCACTCTACCCGCAATGCGTTGACACTAAAATTGGTGGACCCATAATAGTGCCGTTTTTCTTACCCTGGAGGTAAACTCTAAACAGGGCTGACTTTACATTCCCTTGTTTGACGCCCTGGTACCGGATGCAACAGCTTAACCTGGTGATGGTGTGCAGCCTTAGAGAGTATCAACAAACATCTATTTATGTATGCACACTTACCGGAAGGTATTTTCATGCTTTTCACGGTAGACGCATGGGGCAGTGGGGACTACGGTCAAGGAAGGCAAGGACACGTCAGGCACTGAAAAGGTATTCGACACATGGATACCCAAACACCTGGTGTATGCGGCGAACGGGCAGGGTAGGCGGTTAACTGTGGTGAAAATGTATGGGCAGCAAACAGAATCTATGAAGTAAAAAATAAAAGGAGAAGCGATATCCGCCTAGTGAAAGTTCACGGCGGCTGAGAAAAGATGTGCATCAGTTACTAGTGAGGACCTCTGTCACATGCACATAGGATAACGGTAGCGGTGGACAAGCGGCGAACAGGAAGTTGCTTGCGTTCCAGTCTACGGAGGAATAGGTCACAGGAAAGCCAGGAAACCTGACCTGTGAGTCTTTCCAGAAATAGAAATTGGCGGAGGACACCTGGCTGAAGTTGCTCGCATAGCAACGGGGGACAAATGTAGCAGGTTACGGAGGTGCGAATCTGTGAACCTGCGTAAGCTATGAAAGGAAAGTAAACGAAGAAGCGATATCCACCTACCGAAAGTTCATGGCGGCTGAGGAAAGACGAGCGTCGGTTATCAGTGAGGACCTATGTCACAGGCAAACTGGAGAAGCGTACGTCCTGCCAACGAAGCCTGGTACACCACTAGGGCTTAAGTAATGGAGGACGCAGGAGCAGTAGGCAATTACCGCAATCCCTTTCACTGGTCCGCACCACTAGCCCAAGGAAACCGAGCTCCGGGGTGACAATCAGAGACAGCGAGGGGGACTAGATACACAATAATGAGCGCCGTAGTGCTAGTTGAGCAAAACACTTTCAGTTCAGCTGGCCCCCAGTTCCCGGACCACTTCCTACACAAGTGATGCAGGACCAGTCCTAGACGGTTAGTTTAGGGCCTCCGTCGGAGGCCAAGATGCTGAACGCGATCACAGCCGTTAATCCTTCGGGTGTCCATGGTTGGAATTCCCTCCCACCTACAATATTTAGGGATGCAGGTGAGGTCCTCCGCAAAGCACTGATGTCCCTAATCAAACATATCTGGAAGGAAGTGTCCCGGCTGACTGCAGCGAAGAAATTATAGTGGCAGTACGCAAGGAGAGCAGTAGCACAGATTGCTGTGACCAGCAACTTCATGATCCCTTGATCCTTGCTAACCAGGAACTCCAGGTGGTTGCTAAACTCACTTATTTTGGCGTCTGCTAGCTCCCTAGAACAACACATGTCGCTGCATATGTTCCCTTCGCTGGTGCAGTGCTACGTATACCTGGTCACCGCCTACCCGGGAGGGCCTAGTTTAATCTGCCAGAGGTAGGATGCGCAAGGCTCAAGGTGGACAGAAGTTGATGTGGCAGCAGGGAATAAAATCACTGACGACAAAACTGGGTGTTGTGGGTCCGTGTCGTCTTCCGGGCTGTAGTCCACCTGACTCGCCTTGTGTTTGGCTCGAGATGTTACAGGACGTGGCTCGCAACCGACAACAGTGGCGCATTTGCTGCTGTCTCCCAATCGGATTGTCTGTTTAAGGTGTGCTTAGTTTTGAGTTATCTGCTGGGTACTGGATGATCCTGACGCTGGGCAGTAAAAGCCGCAAGAAGCTTTCTCGACGACACCGCGTTTGCACCGTAGCCACCTGTTTGTGACGACAAGTTAACCCAAGTTTTACCCGCCTTAACCCAGAGGGTTCTGCTGGGTGCGCTCATGTTTTTGAGTAAGTCGCCGTTCTCTCCCGCACAATATTCCTCATTTTATAGGTCATAACGGTTGTTTGGCAGCGAAGCATCAGTTCAAATGCCTGACGTATTGCTGTTGTTGATTGCTTGATAAATACTGGCGCAGAATTAAGCGTTATACCTCCATCATTGGTAAAATTGTTCTAAGACAAGCCGGAATTACCTTGCAAGTAGGCAAACAAAGTAACATCGCGACGTATGGCCAACAACAGCTGACACATAATCTTGGGTTACGACGCAATTTCATTTTCATATTCCTAATTGCCGTTGTACGGAAGCCCACCATTGGTATAGACTTGGTCGGCGACGTTGACCTGGTCGTAAAACTGCGAAGTGGCAGCCTACCAGATGGTAACATTTCGTTTACTGTATCCGGTCAGCTTCCTACAGTCACTTCCCATAAGCTTCAAATACTTTTGCCCCAAGAGTCACGCTACTGGTCATCATGGCAATATTTTCCCTTCGTATTTAGGGCACATGACGGCAGTCCGAAGCTCAAGCACCATATTTGTCACAACATCTTGGTCTGCAAACGCAAGACGCCCTTCAGCAGACAATCTACAAGCGGGGAAGAGCGTGTTCGAACAAGTAATTAAACTCGGGATCATCTGAAGTTCCAAAATGTGCTGGGCATCTGCGCTTCATTCGGTGCCCAGAAAAACCAGTGATTAGAGACCACGTTGCAACTGCCGTGCGCTCAACAGTGTCAGTGTTCACCATACATACCCAAATCCAATTATCCATGATTTTGCAAGAAACTACCGCAGCCCTTAATAACCCAGTCGGTCTCCATAAATTTGTCCGTATGCCCTTCGAATTGGGAAACGCTGCCCATACTTTACAGCGGTTTGTTGCTCAAGACTATAGAGGGCTGTACTTTGTCTTCTCCTACATCAAAAACATCTACGTCGTCGGTTGGAACGATGTGGCACACGAGTCACGTCTCCGTCTGATCTTCCAGCTTTTCGCTCAGTATGGCATGACGATGAACGTTGACAATCGCATTTACCGCCAATATTTTGTCCATTGTCTTGGTCACCGGATCGACCACAATGGTAGCCCCCTTTCCAAAATTACGCAAGGCCATCGCGGACTACGCAATGCTTCAGTCTCTTGGAAATTTGCGTTGGTTCCTCGGGATGGTTAAATATGAAAATCCTTTCATTCCAAGTTGTTCCCTGATACTTCAGCCTTTGCCAGAGTTACTTAACTTCAAGTTCCAAACGTTTGAGCCAAGAGCAGGTGCTACTGTGACAATCGATAATATCAAGCAGGCGTCATCCAACGCCACCGCGCGTAGCCACATTTAAACGCGTTTGCATAGACAACCTGTTTTAGAATTGATGTATTACAACACCCGTCGTTGGTGCCGTTTAGCAGTAGCTGATCAACCACCAACGGGTACCTTCCTCTTTGATCACCAAAACCTTTAAGGCTAATCAAAATCGATACAGCACCTTCGGTTGAGAACCTTTGGCAATTTAGCTATGAGCATGTACGCGTTAAAACATGGAAGGAGGAGAGGACATGACGTTGGCATGGTAACGCGTTTGTTACGACTAGACCGTGATGAATATTGGGAGTATAAACGCTCCGCTTTACAAAAAAGACAAATTACCAGAACATGCAGTCATCAACCTCTTTACCGGCTGTTAACTATGGACTCCAACCGGTGAATGGTTAGGCATGTTCTTGTTAACAGATGCGTTTCACTGAGAAAACCACTGTACGATTTAAGGCTCTTACCCGTCATGTTGTAGGGAAGGTGTGTCGCAGCAGCGACACACGTGTAAAATGAGAAATCATTTCCGACTGCTTGTGCTGGCGAGAGGAATCATGGTACCCATATTGTATGCCAAAAATAAGGCCTGAAGGGAACTTGCCTGCCTATTTATAACAAATCTGAACCGTTAGTAATTCCCACTAACCCATACAAAACAAACCTTTGAACGCATCCTCCCATCATAGTCACGGCAGTGTTGGCGAAACCATTGTTCGCAGTAGTCACACATAACCAAAACCTTGGTGTCCCTGTTACCCAGTGTGTCCTCTGAACGCATGCATAGGGCACATTTGTCTTGGTCCAAATCCCCCGGTCCGGAAGGAGCATCTCGCTTTCGAGAACCGCAATGGTACACACTAGAGGTTTTGGTCCTCAGCGTTTAAAAAAGTGCACCGGGCGGCAATGTGTCAGTACTCGACACCTCCGTCCGTCTCAGTATTGATGGAGAATTTTGCCTTCCGGAAAGTGCCTTGGAGCCCGCGCACTTTTTCCTTGCCGTGTTCTCCGTCACGTTACCTCCCACGGGACGACAAGGAACCACGGAAGACGTCCCCTTCTTCCCAACCAACGACAGCATGTCCTCCTCATCATCCAAAGGAAAAGATGATTCGCAGTGCTTGGTCTAGCAGAACAATCGCACATCATTTTCATGCATCAACACCTTGCACAAGCGCCTCAAAGATATTATCCTGAGCTGAAATTTCCTTGATGACATAGTGTAGGTAGGGATTTTCATTTCCGCAAGCACCTCCTCGGCCTTGCGCGACTTTCTGGCCCGATCCAACATGACTACCTGTGAACTGGTTGCCGCTTCCGACACACTCATCTCAGCCCCCTCCGTGAAACCAGTGGTACCCACGGGCTTAGGTGAATAAGGTATACACAACCGAGAACCCTGAGCCAATACAGCCAAAGCTATACCGTGATCACATGCGATGTAACAAATGTGTGCGCATGGCATCCGCCAATGATTCTGAAACTCACATTTACATCCTTCACTATGTACCAAGCGTACGCTTACCGGAACGCCGCATGCATTCCACCGCCATAATCGTAACCGCAGGACGACAGCGTATTCTGTCCCCCAATGACCAGTGCTTAATGAACCGCTCCCGGGCGTACGGCGTTAAATGTACAAGTGGGCCAGTAAGCCGACATACGTTCACCGGAGGAACATACGGGGTCAACTGGAATCTTGTTAATTTCCTTCAGCTCTCTTCCATAACGCTATGCACACGATCCACAACCACAGTGAACAGAAGAAGTACGGAGGACCTCCAACTCACCTGCCGCTTCAGCTGCCTGTTCTCTTTCTCCACCCTGTTGGTTGTGAAGCAACCAAGTGAGCACACCGTCCGCGATGGATGCGCCGCCCATGCTGACGACACCGGTAACCAAGCGCGTATCAAGTATTCATAGCATTCCGCATTTCGCACATGTATATCATACAGTAGTTTACCAACATAATCCTCATCGGTATATATTAATTTATGCAACCACTGAGGTAGAAGTGTCCTAGCCTCCGTGACGCATCATGCAGGCTTGAGCAACGTCTAGCCATGTCTCACACCGCATGAAATCGACACAATACTAGATGCGCTTGGGGGTACAGATAATGAAACGCAGCCATTTGAGCCGCACGTTTATACATGACTATCGTCCGTGCCCGGGATGTGGCAGGAAGCATTCCAAGCATCACTTCCACCGCTTTCTTGTAACTGTCCGATGTCTCATTCAACCATTTGAGCGTTTTGAGCGTTTAGCTCAACACGGGGTAGCGAGTAACGCAGAGGTTTTCGTTTGGTATCGACTAAGTCAAGAGCTACGGCCATCGTAGCTTTTCTGCAGGCGTCGTGCCACTGCAGGATAAAATTCAAGCCATCATCGACTGCCCCGAGCCACATGCTTTCAAACAGCTCAGGCGATTTGATGGGCTTGTCAACTTTTATCGACGGTTTATACCAAACTGCGCGTCGACGATGCAGCCCACACGGACCTACTCCGAGTGAACCTACAGAAACTCGAATTTCCTGCCGCGGCGCGCGCTGCTTTAAAGTCGCTGAAAGTGGCTATCGCCAACGTGACTTCAATATCGCAGCACGAACCGGCCGACACACTGGCCTTCAGTACGGACGCCTCGGAGGTACCAGTCGGCGCTGTTTCGCCGCAACCAGTATCGGACACGTGGCAGCCCTAAGCGTTTTTCTCCAAACGCCTACAACCTACCGAATCTCGCTCCGGCACATTCGGTAGAGAACTACTGGCTATATATCTAGCCATAAGTCACTTTCGAGACGTCTTAGAAGGCCGCTGTTTTGCCGCCTTCACAGGCCACTTACCCTTACTGTACGTGCTCGGTTCGCCCAAA